>ML253839.1:0-43185 GCA_005239495.1 Nicotiana undulata | reverse complement strand
TATATATATATATATATATATATATATATATATATATTAATAAATTCATTAGATATCTATAACAATAAAACTATGGTCCCAATTGTTATTGTATATAAATTTGAGATCGTTATAGGAACCCAAACTTTAAATCATGGTTACGCCTCTGCTTTAAATGGACACGAACGAATTAATTTTTGTCAAGGGGAATCCAACCTCTAGCATCTTTCGTATGTTCTCTGTATTGAAATTGAGGTGTTACATTGTGTGGTTTGATATAAGTTCTCCTTTTTATTACAGTTTAGTGGATCCTCCTATTAATTAAGCTTAGCTGACTTTTCAACATTTGTTTGTTTTTTCTTATGCTAGTTAATATTCTTCACCAAGCAATGTCATTGGTTGAATGGGATTTTGATTTGAATGAGCATGCATGGTAATCATGTTTTACACTAAACGCAACGTAGCAGCTGCTAGCCAACTAAGTATAGAAGAGTTCATCATAAAAGATTGGAATAAGGGATCATGACATTTGAAGTTCATCTGGTTCTGTTTATGCATTTCAACTGTTTCAGCATAGAAGTAGAACTGTGGAAGGAAAGTTTTTTGTTTCAAATATACTTTCTGCTTATTTAACAGTCTTTTTCATGAGCAGCGTTAAGCTAACAATTTTTCTCTCAAATATGATTGGTTAATGAGTGCATGAGAAGATAATTTATTGCTTTAATGGTTTCCTCTCTACTTCCTAATCTAACACCTGGTTATGGCATATAAACCTATTAGCTTTATTAATGTGTTAGGCTCTTGTTTGAAATCAAGTGACAAAATTGGCTGTTCCACCAAGTTGTTCTTCAGTGCAAGGCGTGGAGCAAAACCATCCTCATCTGGAAGATCATTGTCTGTTCAAGCAAGATATAGGTATTTATTCATCACGTGCTCTAGTTTTATGCAAGATATGTACTGAAGTTATTGGTGCTTCTGTTTTGGTGTTAACTCGGTTTTATTTCAGGGAGTTTATTTTTCTCAATTAGTTTATGTGAGTTTTACTTACCGCCGATTGGAGAAAGTATTTCATTGTATAATTATTCTTGTTAAATGGCAGTGATGGTGGAAGGCCAAGCAATGGTGGCTTCTTTATTGGTGGCTTTGTTTTGGGAGGATTAATTGTTGGCACACTTGGTTGTGTCTATGCACCTCAGGTGATCATGCTCAGCTTAAATTAGCTAATTCTTTTGTAAATTGTTGTTGGCCATGTATTGGTGTCACGACCCAACATGGAAGCCGTGACTGTTGCTATGTGAGTTTAAGCCCACCTAGCAAGCGTACCCTTTGAATTGTTGGAAATTAAATAGAGTCTCCTCTGTACCAGACCATCCAGATTAGCAAACTTTTCATCAACCCATCATTCCAATCACACACAATATAGTTCCAGTTATTTGATGAAGTAACTTGATTTCATTGAAGTGAGATAATCTCCCGTATACGAGAAGTATACCAAAGTGTAGAGAACACTACTCAAAATATGGTTCTCTACAAATTGAATCCTATCTTCTATACAAACCGGAGCCTTATTGGTGCAAAAAGGAAAAAGAAAATGAAAACAAAACGTTATTCCTCGAGTGTACAAGTTAAAAGTCAGTTTCTACTCCATCAAGATGCTCTCCTAGTCCTGTCCTTCCCGAGGATCCACATCAGTGTGAGTGGAGTGACACATCCCATGCCCTGCGTCTTCCCTTCTATCTCTCATAGGCCCAACTGTGTAACACATTAAAAGTCAGTTTCTACTCCATTAAAAGTCAAGTTTCTACTCCATCAAGATGCTCTCTTAGTCCTGTCCTTCCAGAGGGTCCACATCAGTGCGAGTGGAGTAACACATCCCATGCCCTGCGTCTTCTCTTCTATCTCTCATAGGCCCAACTGTGTAACATGTCCTTCACTATTTGGCATCTTCCCCTGTTCAATGAACCACTTCAGCACTTATCACCACAACCATGTTTCCACCTTGCAGTGTAACATAGGTACTCCATATCTTCGTCCAAGCATTTACTCGTGAAATGCCAGCTGACATATGTAACCCATTCTTTCTTAGGTTCTCGACTGTCAGGATCGCTCCCCTCACAGTCACCCAAGTAAAGGAACACACATTTCTTGGTGTTGTAAGTATCCACACTGATACATGCAAGAAGACTGATTCCTCTCTTACCAACAACTTATGGACAGTGAACAACCAATCTTGAAGAGAATACCTTGGCTCTCTTGGAAGCCCCCTTCCTTAGTTCTCCCAAGTTAAGAATGAGAAAGCACCAGAATGGTGTTTGTGACTTTGTTGGTTTTTATCTCTCTTCTTATTGTTTATTACATATTGGATAAATGACCAAACGACCCTTTTAACTTTGGGGTATTACAATCGTCACTGCCTTAGTTTTCCATGCTCTAAGCATTACAATTGTATCCAGTCTATCACTAGTTGATTGTCTTTTTCAGTTATTCTCTTTTGTAAATGCGCCAATTTCTATTTTTGTTTTTACAGATCAGTAAGGCAATATCTGGAACAGATAAGGAGGACATCATGAAAAAATTGCCCAAGTTTATATATGATGAAGAAAAGGAATTGGAGGTATGCTAGTTTTCTTCATATCTTGCATTAGGAAGCAGGAAACATGTATCACGAATTTGGAAGATGAATAATTTAAAGAGTGGATAAAGTTTTAAAGCTGAGTATGCAATATTCCTGATAGAGCTCTTATTTGTCTTCCTCTTTTGTGGTTCTACTTGTGTATTTATGATGCATCCACCTAGGCTCTGTTTGGATTCAAAAGATTAACACACAACACTTCTAGTTCCCAAGCATAACTTAATGAGTTGACTCTTACCGTTAAAATCTAAGCATTTTGTTGATTAGGTGGCTTTTGTAGAGAATCATATTTTGCTGTTAGTTCTTTACTTTTGCGGTATACCGGGGCATTTTCTCCCAACATCAATAATTATTTACCTTATCAAAAGAAACCTAAGCTTTATAACCATTTTCAATAGCTCTTCCGAATTCTATTTTAGTGTCATTTGAAATCCTCATGGGTTGTAGTTGTATAGCTAAATTTTAGTTTATGAATTTGAAATATTCCTTACGGTCAAATTTACCTATGTTTAAGACGTAATATAAATAAATAAATAAATGTGTGGCCACATAATTCAACATCCTAGACAAGAGTGTTGCGAGTTTTATCAACAAAACGTCTTCAGGTGCTTGGCCCTAAAAAGAATCATAACTACTGTTACGTGACACCTTCCTGAGATTCCTTGGAAGGGCGACATAAGGCTAAGCAACCGATGTCCGTGTAGTTAATATCCACCAACTGAGGTCCCCTCCGCACGCTAGACGAGATTGTCAGTGTCGTACGGGAAAACCAATGTCAAGAGCAATTGAGAGAACAAAAAAGAGAATTGAGAATGAAAGAAAGCTTGATTGCTGGATCCCCCCTAATAATGCTTAAACGAATAACAAAAGTTACATGACTTGACCTAACTAAACTAGAGAGACATAATGGAAATACATGAAATAAAACTACTTTATATTTACAATGAAAATGACTTAGATTCCTACAAGGTAGAGGCAGGTCCGTTGGCACCAACCTTGTTTTAAGCATCAGAGTTTGTACGCGCGACGCTGTTGGCATCTGCATGCGGCTGGACACTGGGGAGGGCTATCCGTGGGGCGACATAGGCACACGATCGCGCTTGTCACTTGGCGCGGCCAAGACCACGAGGCCGTCCGTGGCACTAGGCGTTTGGAGGCTAGCCAGGACGCCATGGGGCGCGTTCAATGGGTCACGAGGCATGGCTGGAAAGCCGCCCATGACATTCTCCCCCACCTGAGTTGGTGATGTCCTCGGTGCCTTACTTGCAAGATAATTATCGATCATGCTCTTGTAAGCTTTGAGGTTTGTTCCCCTCTCTTAAGTATCTCCTCCGCATCACAACCCTGCCATTTCATCAAGAACTCTTGGTGATCTTTCCTCGAAGCATGAACCACTCGATCATCGAGAATAACTTCTACACGCCTTTTCCTGGTTGAATTAAGGCTTCGAATACAGGGTATTGTGAGTTGGCTTTGTGAAGGATCCTCCATGTCTTCCCAAAATGGTTTCAGAAGGCTGACATAGAAGACTGGATGAATCTTCCACCCGACTGAGGTATCCACCCGGTATGCAACTTTCCCAATGCGCTTCTCAATGGACAAGGGTCCAATGTATTTTTGCAACATGCGAGGGTCATGGACCCCTGCAAACATGTATCACTTTGGAATTTTCACCATCACTTTGTGTCCTACTTGGTATGACAATTTTGATCAGCATGCTTCTTCATTCACTTTTGGGCTTTGACAAGATTGCTCCACACTATCTCCAAATTTCGCTTCCATTCCTTCGAGAAGCTAGCAGGTCGAGGAGATTTCGACATGTTTGGGGCATTCACAGTGTGTGGGAGTAGCGATTGTTGTCCGTAACCAATTTTAAAAGCCTTTTGTTTGTACTAGAGCTCTTTTGTGAATTGAAACACGATTGAGCAGCATCCAGAAGCTTCACCCAATTCTTCTGCGATCCAGTAACAAAATGGCGAAGAGCATTCCATTGAACAACTCCGTGTGGCCATCATATTGCGGATGGAAACTTGAACTGTGGCTCAGTTTGGACCCGAGGCACTTAAAGAGCTGAGTCCAAAAGTTGCTAGTGAAGCGAGAGTCGCAATCACTAACGATGTCTTTAGGCAAACCCCAATATTTGACAACGTGAGAGAAGAAAAGTTGAGTTGTATCTTTTTTTGATATATATTGTGGGGCTGCTATAAATGTAGCATACTTGGAAAACCGGTCTACCACAACCAAGATAGTTGTAAGATCTCCGACCTTGGGCTATCCGGTGATGAAATCCATTGAAACACTTTCCCAAGGTCTCTTTGGAACAGACAGTGGCTCCAAAAGTCCCGCTTGTGTCAAGCGGTCTGGCTTGTCTTTCTGGCATACTAGGCAAGTCTTCACATACTGAGCAACATCATCAGCCATTTGAGGCCAATAATAAGCACGGCGCAACAACGCCATGGTGCTTTCTTCATCGGGTTGGCCGGCCCACAAAGTATCATGGCATTCCATCAGAAGAGTCCTTCGCAGGTCTCCTCCTTTAGGAACATAAAATCGGTTCCCTTTCACCTTCAGGAACCTATCTTCCATGTAGAACTGGCGAGTCTTGCTCTATCCTACCAAATCGACCAAATATTGTGCAACAAAATCCTTTAGGAGTAGATCCTGTATCTGGTCTTTTATAGTGGTGGCCACTTCGCTCCCCCTTAAGGTGGCGAGTAGGCACACCAATGCTAAGTCAGCCCTCCGACTGAGCGCATCAGCAACTTGGTTATTCTTCCTAATTCGGTACTCCAGGTTGAAGTGAAATTCCGCTAGGAGTTCCTGCCACCTCGCCTGGCGGCCATTCAGCTTTGGCTCGGTCATGAAGTGGCTAACAACGGTGTTGTCTATCTTGACGACGAACAGGGTTCCCAACAGATAATGCCTCCAAAGGCGTAAGCAATGGCCGACATCCAATAATTATTTTTCGTGGGCGGTATAGTGTCGTTCTGCATCCTTCAAGTTCCGACTCTCGTACGCCACTAGATGCCCCTCTTGTAGCAAGACTCCTCCTAGAGCATAGTCAGAGGCATCCGTTTGTACTTGGAACTGCTTGGCCAAATCAGGGAGGGCCAAGACGGGGCTACTAGACATAGCCGCTTTCAACGCGTTGAAGGTTTCCGCTCGCTTGGGACCCCAATCCCAAGGCGTGACTTCCTTTAGGAGTTCTGTCAACGTCACTGCAATGAGAGAGTAATTCTTCACAAATCGCCGATAGAAGTTGCATAGGCGAAGGAGCACCCTCAAGGCGTGGATATCCTTAGGCAGCAGCCCGTCTGCGACAACCTGAGTCTTCTGTTGGTCCATCTTTATCCGCCCTTCCTTGATGACATGTCCGAGGAAGTCAATCTGCTTTTGGGCGAATGAGCACTTGGATAGCTTCACATATAATTCGCGCTCCTGCAGTCGAGCTAGGACCTTCCGCAGGTGCTCCAGGTGTTCCTCCAGTTATACCACAATGTCGTAAACCACTACGAATTTGTCAATGTACTCTCGGAAGACTTGGCTCATCAAGTTGCAAAATGTGCCTTGAGCATTTGTCAAGCGAATGGCATGACCAGGAAGTGGTACGGCCCATATCTTGTCACACAAGTCGTCTTGTGTTCATCTCCCTCATCAATTCAGACTTGCCAGTAACCTGTCTTGAGGTCTATTTTGGTGAACACTGTAGCACCACCCAGTCTATCGAACAAGTGTGCCATTAGCGGAATAGGGTACTTGTTTTTCACAGTGATTTTGTTTAGGGCCCGATAGAGTCGTAGGATGCCATCCTGTTTCTTTTGGAATAGCACACGGGACCCATAAGGGGATGTGGAGGGCACAATAATCCACGTGTCTAGCATTTTTGTTAACTGTCTCCGAAGCTCGGCAAGTTCGGGTTATGACATTCTGTAAGGCGCCCGGGCAGGTGGGCTTCACACCCGGCACCAACTCAATCTCATGGTCCACAATGCGCCTAGGCGGGAGTCGCTTTGGCATCTCCTGTGGCATGGCGTCTTCAAAATCCCTTAGCACCGGTGCAGGAATGCGACCTGAAAAGCGTTTAGTATCTTCAATACAAAGGGTAGCCAGGAACGTAGGTTCATGTCTTTTGACTCCCTTCATCACGTGTAAGGCCGAGATGTTCTCCGCGGTTATCTTTATGGTTGTGCATGGGATAATTCAGGGCTTGGCCTCGTTGGCTCCCATAATCAGCTGCATATCTGCATTGGTTACAGGAATGGTGTTGGTTTGCCTCGTGAATTCTAACCCAACTATCAGCTTGTAGTTCTATGATCACCACGCGCAAGTTGAATTTTCCTTCATAAGGATCCAGCTTCACCGGCCCTCCTTTGGCTATTCCACCCACCGACTAAGGCAGTGAGTTGATAGCCTTGACACGACCTCTGCCCTTTCCCACAACTAGACCAAGGCGCTCTACTTGAGTTGAGGCGAAGTAGTTGTGAGTAGTGCCTGTCATCGCCCGAATGGGCTTGCCATTAACTTTCGTCTCGACGAACATCAAGGTCTCCTCTTGGTTAAGAGGAGGCCCCTCATCCGCCTTCTTTTTCCCTTTTTTGGTGGTTGGGCATAGGTCTTTCTTCTTACGGTGCACCGATTCCCGCTAAGGCCTCGAAAATAGAACAAACAAGTGCGTTGAAGGCACCTATTGGTTCTGTCTGGTCAGCATCATCAGTGACGTTATCTGTCCCATCATCAAAAGTTTGATGTGCATTCATCTGGGCCTGTGGGCATTCATTGTTCCAATCTAGCCCGCCGTAATGACGACATCTTGAAGGGGGCTTCCTCTCTCGTTCATTGTTGTGAGACGCAACACTATTGCTGCCCGAGGAAGGAGTCAAAGATTTGGTTGCACTCGGATCTCCTCCACTTCTGCTAGGGCCACCATTGCTAGGCTGGCCCCTTTTGTATCCTTCACGGACAGGCGGTTGAGGCCCATCCTTATGAGCTTCCACTTGATAGTTCCAAAGGCATTCTGCTGCTTGGATCGCCTTGGGTAAAGTGTCTACCCTTTGTCTTTGCTGCTCCATACAGGCATTAGGTTTCAAACCTTCCAGAAATGTGAAGAGTTTGTCTTTGTCCCCCTGTTCAGCATGAGCGGGGGGAAATTCCCGCACATAATCTCGCACTGACTTGGCCTGGCGGAGCTCCCGTAGCTTTCTCTGCGCATTGTACTCAACATTCGGGGAAGAACTGTAGGCCTATGGCTTCCTTCCGTTCTGCCCATGTCTCGAGAGTATCTTCACCAGCCCTGATGGCTTCGTATTTCACCTGACACTGGAGTTTAGCATCACCCTGAAGATACATGGCAGCAATTGCTACCTTTTTTGCTTCTTCTAACTCCCACACGACATCGAAGTACTCTTCGATGTCGAAGATGAAGTTCTCCACTTCCTTGGCATTCCGAGCTCCATTGTATTTTGGCTCAGAAATCTTCAACTTTTGTGGCACAGGGGCGAGGTTCACAACACCCATGATCTGGTGTCCGCCTCCTCGAAGTAGGCTTTGTAGTGCAACATTGACAACATTGAGCTGGCCTGTTAAGTTGTTTATAGCTTGCTGCATGGCAGTCACCCTATCTACCTCTTGTGCCCTATAGGCTAAATCCTCGGTCCGCTTCGGTTGGAGGGCCTTGAATTTACCAAAAATTTCGGCTGCCCTGTGGCTGCAGTTTGCCGGTCTCCTTCAGAGTCGCGGCTGATGTTCGCGATGTCACCTTCGCCCTACCGCATCCTGCGGTCCAGGTCATCCAACATTTGCACTAGGCTGTTCTTAGATCTGGCATTGTATTCACGATAAGTCGTAATACGTCAACCGTCTCTTCAAGGGCCGCAATGCGGTCCCCATGATTCACCATGGTCAGAAATGGTGGTAATGACAATGTGTTCCCTCGTCCGATGTCGAGCCAAGGCTATGATACCAATTGTTACGCGGCGTTTTTCTGTGATTCCTTGGAAGAGCGACGTAAGGCTAAGTAACCGACGTAAAGTTGGTAGCTTAACAAGTCCGTAATAGATATGGAGTTATGAACTACCAATCAGAAAGAAAAATGTAATTATGTTCAAATTATATTTGCGATGTAAAGGGGAAATGCCAAAAAAGATATTCTGAACCCTGAGGGACGTGCACACCACACGACACGCGCGCACACGCACACATAACAACGATTTGAAGCTACCAATGTAGGTTGTTCAACAGATTTAGAACTACACTTTCTTAGTTCTACATCATTCTGATGCTGGAATAAACTCTCATAGCAAGTTTTTAAATAACTTGCATGGCTGCTATCCTTTGTCTCTCAGTGAATCCATTTTGGTTTTTGTCTAAGCGAGTTAACTAGAAGTCTCCAAAAGTTTCTTCACTGGATTTGCTTCGGGGTTTCTCTTTCTTTCTTATATTTTTAATGACATAAGAAACAATGACTTGCTCCACTAAAACTATGTCACCATTATCTGAATTTCTTATTCTGCACAGTCCATTAGTTTCGTAAAGGGCTAAAGCTTGCTCCTCTTTTCTGGAATCAATACTGTATTGCAATTTTATGGACTGGAACTGTGGAACTCCAAATACAACCGCAAACTAATGATGGTATTCTTCTTTCTTTTCCAAGTTGTGAAGTGTGTATGTTCTCCCTGCAGAAACAACGCAAGATACTTGCGAAGAAAATTGAACAGATCAATTCTTCTATTGATGGCATTTCTGCTCAGTTGAGGTCAGAAGACACTGAAGATGGAGGTGCTGTGAACCCTGACGATGTTGAAGCCCTAGTGTAAGAATCCTGACTTGGACAAGTGAAGTTATCGACTCTTCACTTCAGATGATAGAACATGTTCCGAAATATTCTTGGTTGCAGTTTTAGTGCAGTTGGTATTCGTTGTGAGATGATATCTAAAAATGAGGAATAAAATTACAATCTCTGTTTTTGTTTGATGAATGTAGTGCAAGCTTCAAAGGATAATTTACATGCTTATAATCCTTATTTTTCACACTGCCCGAGCCTCTCTTCTGCCTCTATTTACGTTTGGGTGACTGTAGCAGTTATGTTGTGTCTCCTTTCTCGTCTGGTGCGTGTTTTTGTAAGTACCTTTGTGTTTGATAGCATAGAAACTCATTGAAGTCAAATTTCTCTATTTTTCTTTTTCCAACTCTCTTATGCTCCGAAATATTTTAGGGTTGTATTACGACATTGCTCAATTGTTCTTAAGGCTGCGACAAGAATTTGTTGTATGCATTGCTGCCTTTCTCAACTCCGGTTCATCAGGCATTGTGACTTGTGTTCTTTCTATTTCCGTTGTAAAGCTCATTGCTAGTATATTATTATGCTAAGAGACTTAGGGGTCGTTTGGTAGGATGTATTAGGAAAAATAATACAAGCATTAGCTATATGCATTACTAATATCTTGTTTGGTACATTTTTTCAACTTGTGTATAACTAATATCATACTAGGCATTATCCTATGCACAAGTAATGCATAGAAACATAGCCATTAGTAATACCAAGGTTGTAATGCATGCGTTAGCATGGTTAAAGACAAAATTATCCTTTTAAAGTCCCTTAAAGCTAAAGAATATGGAGGGCATTTTTGTAAGAAACTATTTTTCTTAAAAATTATGCTATGCATTATAATTTTTATTACGCCACACCAAACAGTAGATAAGAAATAATATTTGTATAACTAATGCTTGGATCATTAATCCATGCATTACTAATACACCTTATTCTGCATTATTCTTATACACCCTACCAAACGACCCCTTAATGTAGACATGCACAGGTTTGAGTCTTGGTATTTAAGTGGAGAAGGATAGAGGGGTGGACCTATTATCCCTGACTTGGAAGGCTACGGTTAGTCCTAAGGGTTGGCTCGGGATGATTTTCTCGGTCAGCAAAAAGACAAGGAAAGAATTAATGTAAACATTTAGCGTGATGTAGTGGGTAAATGTATCAAAGGGAGTCCATTGAAATTGCTTGTTACCCTATCTAGTTGAGATTCACAAGCTACTGACTGAAGTACAACAAATTGAAATGAGTCGAGGAGCTGGGACGGTGGGACCTGCCTTCTTACTCCAACTAGCTGGATGCAGAACGCATAGGTGCCTTTTTTGACATTTTTGTCTTTGCAGGTGCAAGATTTCAAATCCATAGTTCATAATTGTGTAAGCACTTTTGGATACAAACTGACCCACCCAAATAGTCCACAACTTTGACCAATTGCCATAGTTCACATGACACAGTAATAGTTAATTTTGTAAGATTTTCCCATACCAGTGGATACATAACATATACTGCACACCCCATCAGGGAAATTAACCTCTCTCTAGTTGGCGATATGTCTCTCCTTTGTGGTACTAGTATTGTTTTCCCACTCCTCATTCTCCTCCTACTGAGCCCTGTTAACGGCGTGGGCATAAACTATGGGACAATTGGAACCAATTTGCCCTCACCAAAGAAAGTGGCTCACCTACTTCAGTCCACCATCATTGACAAGGTTAAGATTTATGATACCAACCCTCAAATCCTTGAAGCCTTTTCCAACACTGGCATTGACCTTATTGTTGCTGTAGAAAACTCTCATGTTGCAAACTTAAGCTCCACCCAATCAGCTGCTGACGAGTGGTTCGCCGCTCGTATCTTGCCTTTCATTCCTGCCACTTCCATCGTCGCCATTGCTGTTGGAAATGAGTACTTAACCACTGATAATGATGATAAATTAGACCATAATGCTTTAGTCCAAGCTATGCAAAATCTGCATTCAGTTTTACTAGCACGTGGACTAGCCCGAAAAATCAAAGTTTCTACGCCACATAGCATGGCTGTTCTTGCTTCTTCATTTCCACCTTCATCTTCCACATTTGCCACTACTCTCCTTCCTATAATGACTTCCATTGTCGGGTTTTTGGCAGATACCGGTGCTCCGTTCATGGTTAATGCGTACCCATATTTTGCATACCGGGACAATCCCGGTATGGTCAATTTAGAATACGCATTACTAGGAAATGCAACCGGGGTACGTGACCCTAAAGGTTACGTGTACACCAACATGTTAGATGCACAAATTGATGCAATTAGATCAGCAGTGAATGCACTCGGTTTTGGAAACCGAACAATTAAGATTATGGTATCTGAATCTGGATGGCCGTCTAAAGGAGATAAAGCTGCAACCACTGATAATGCTAGGACTTATAATACACGTTTAGTTGAACGTGCTCAGTCAAATAAAGGTACCCCAATGAGCCCAAAAGATAGCATTGATATTTTTGTCTTTGCATTATTTAACGAAAATAAGAAACAAGGAGGAATAAGTGAGAGGAATTTTGGGATTTTCAATGGTGATGGATCAAAGGTTTATGATGTGGATTTGAGTTGTGAATTCTGCAGCAGCAATACAAATGACAAAACAGGTTTTAGTTTTGGCGAGAAAGCATCGTTAAGGGGACCTTCAGTTTGGTGTGTGGCTAAACCACATGCAGATGAGAAAGTAATACAAGCAGTGCTGGATTTTTGTTGTGGACCTGGTGGTGTTGATTGTAGAGAAATTTATGAAAATGGCGACTGTTTTCAACCTGATAAAATTCATGCTCATGCTTCTTATGCGATGAACGCTTATTACCAGATGCATGGAAGGAATTATTGGAATTGTGATTTCAAAGGAACTGGCCTTGTTACCTTCAGTGATCCAAGTAAGTAAATCAAATACAGTCAAACATAACCTCTTTATAACAGTCTCGTTTGTTCTAGATAATTTTTTTTTGTTATAGCAAATAATGGCGAAGCCATAAATGTTTCCAAGAGTGTTCAATATGTATTTTATACATCTAAAAGCCATAAATGACCACCCTTTGTAAAAAGGGGCTTCGCCCCTCATAGCGAAATGCTATTATAAAAAACATATACTATTATAACATAACATGAAATTTGGTTCCGAAAAAACTTGATTGTTATAGTGAAGTATTGTTATATAAGGATGCTGTTATAGACTTACTTTTTTTGTTTACTTGTTTTTGTCATTTAATCAGGTTATGGAAGATGCTTCTATTCACAACAGTGATAAAGGAAACAGTAAGGGAAAGGAGTGTGGGATCAATGTAATTCAAAGTCTTTTCAATCCTTTTGTTACTCTTGGATTAGGAGTAATTATTAATGTCATGTGTTTCTTTTATGAATTAGTATCCCTAATCAAAGGCTTTTTGTTACCATCTGAGAAAGTTTTTTCTCTTTTGACTAGAGACCCCACCATAATTTTCTATTTTACTACAGCAGTGGGGGTTCAATTTGAAAACTTAACCTATCAAAATAATTTGCATCAATGCCCTACAGACCAAATCAAATGGTAGGATACTTTTAAGATGATTTCAATTTGGTGATGGTAGGGAATTTCGAACAACGAATTTACCTGTTGAAGCAGCTTCACCAATACAATCTTGGCTCGATTCTCTTCTGACCAGGCGTGGACTGAGATTTCATACCTTGAGGGGCAAATTGATGAAATTATAAAGTTTCACGACAATGATAGAGACCAATTTCTTTAACCAAGTAGAATTTCACAGTGTAAAATTTCCTTCTCTTAGTAGTTATTTAATTTCGTATTATATCGACTAATGCATATCCATAATATATGAGACTTTACTAAATTCATAAACTAGAAAACTAAGTCAGCAGACCGGTTTCTGTCTCGGCCGTCGGTCAATTAAATTTCACAACCAACTGAAAAAGCTGACTCGAAATTTTGGGAATGGAATCAAGATCTATTTGTGGCAGGATATTATTTTACCACTAGACCATTGATGCTTTTTGCTTTAAGATTCTTTTTAATTTTTTTTTACACTCTTTAATTGCATTATTGCGTAAAAATAGCTGACTAATTTCGGTCAATTTTTTTAATATTAATACTAATTTTAATTTATTTTAAATGAAAAATCGATCAAAGTTTGTCGGTTTCTTAAAAAATAAATTCTCGGGGCGCAAAAATAATTTTTCGCATTTTGGCGCCAAAAAAATCGACTGAATTGTGTTGGTTTCGTAAAACAAATTGAAAAAGAAAAAGTTTAAAAACTGACCGACTTCGGTCGATTTTTTGACCAACCGACTTCGGTCAATTTTTTGACCAACTGATATCGGTCGGTCGTCTGCGGTCGGTTTTGGCTGAATTTGTAGTAGTGGGACGCTATAACCACTATGGAACCTTCAACATGTCGAGGATTCTTCTTCTAGTCAATATTTGATGTAGTATATTATAACAACTACGCCTGAATCTCAGACAAGGTTGAGTAGGTTACCTGAGTCCTCATTTTTCCATCTAGGCTTAACTTATGTCATCACCATACCAAACAAAAGTGAAAATAAGTTTAAATACACAAAAAAAAAAAATGTATACAAATAAATTAGAAGTTCTCTAACAAGACTAAAACTTATCCCAACTAGTAAATATCATCCATATGAATCCCTTTTTTCTATTATGTCTTGTCTTTAGCCAGAAAATGTGATAAAGGTTTATGCACGGATTGCTAGGTCATCCCGAGTGAGAATCTTACGACTCAAAATAGACTATTGGTAATGAACTTGGAGATCAGGCAGACGAGGAGGAAGTGGGTTGTGCTTGGTCTACCTAGGATTAACTACGGTGCCTTGACTATGGACAAAGTTTAGAAGTTGGGGGAGAAGTTGTTGGTTGTGGGGCCTAAAAGAGTATTGGGGACGCGAGTTGTATGTGGACTATGACATTGAATTGTATTACACAGTCAACAAGAGACGTATTAGGGGTCTCGAAGGGTTTCTCTGGTTTCCTCAAAGGGAACTGGTAGTGGAACGAAGAGGTTCTAGGGGAAGTGGAAGCTAAGAAAGCAGCATATTTGAAGCTAATAGAGAGCGTAGACGAGGTGGAGAGGAGGGCTAACATGGAATGATATAAACAGACTAAGAAGGAGGCGACGTTAGAGGTTAATGCGGCTTAGACCGCGGTATTTGGTCATTTACATGAAGATCTTAGGAACAAATGTGGAGACAAAAAGTTGTAAAGGCTGGATAGGGTGAAATAAAGGAAGTCCCATGATCTGGACCAAGTGAGGTACATAAAAGACGAGGAGGGTAGAGGTTTGTTGGAGGAGGCACATATTAGGCGATGATGGCAATCAAACTTCTATAAACTCTTGAATAAATAGAGGGATTGGATCATTGTGTTGGGAAATTTGGAGCACTCTGAGTGGCATCGAGATTTTGGGTACTACATGCGCATAAGAATGGCGGAGATCGAATGGGCTATGCGCAGATAAGTAGGGATAGAGCGACCAGGCCAGATGAAATTCTTGTCAAATTATGGAAGAGCGCGGGTAAGGCAGGCTTCGAATGGCTCTCTAGGTTTTTAACGTCATTTTTAGGACGAAGAAGATGCCTGGAGAGTGGATGTGGAGTATGATGATTTCGATGTACAAGAACAATAGCGATATCCAAAACTACAACAGCTATAGGGGTATCAAGTTTCTAAACCATACGATGAAAGTTTGGGAGAGAGTGATAGAAGGAAGGATGCGGAGGAATGTATTTATTTCGAGAACCAGTTTAGTTTTATGTTGGGACGATCGACTACAAAAGACATTTACCTTGTGAGGAGATTGGTGGAGTAATATAGGGCGATGAAAATGACTTACATATGGTGTTCATTGACCTAGAGAAGCTTAAGATAAATCCCCAGAGAGGTTCTATGAAGATGTTTGGAGGCTAAAGAAATGTGTGTAACTTACATTAGACTGATCAAGGATATGTATAATGGAGCTAAGACATGGGTAAGGACTGCAGGAGGAGACTTGGAATACTTTTCGGTTGAGATGGGGTTGCATCAGGGATAAACACTTAGCCCTTTTTTATTTTCCTTGGCAATGGACGCATAGACGCGACACATTCAAGGGGAGGTACCATGGTGTATGTTACTTGCAGATGACATAGTTTTGATTGAAGAGACGCGAGGTGGTGTAACGAGAGGCTGGAGGTTTGGAGACATACCTTTGAGTCTAAAAGTTTCAAGTTGAGCAGGACCAAGACGGAATACTTGGAGTGCAAGTTCAACAATGTTACCCATGAAGCGGATGTGAATGTGAGGCTTTATATACAAGTCATTCCCAGTAGAGGGTGTTTCAAGTATCTTGGGTCTATAATTCAGAGTGATGGGGAGATTGATGAGAATGTCACACATCATAACGGAGCATGGTAGACTAAGTGGAGGCTCGCTTTCGGTGTCTTATGCAATAAGAATATGCCTTTGAAACTTAAAGGTAAGTTCTGCAAAATAATAATTAGACTAACAATGTCTTATGTGGCATAGTGTTGGCCAGTTAAAAGACCTCATATCCAGAAAATTAAAGTAGCTGAAATGAGGATGTATAGATAGATGTGTGGGCATACTAGGTTAGATAAAATAAGGAATGAAGTTATTCGGGGAAAAGTGAGAGTGGCCCTGTTACGACCCGAAATCCCACCACATGCGTCGTGATGGCACTTAGTCTCTAATACTAGGTAATTTGATTGCTATAACAATTTATGCCATTTTTTTTGAATTCGAAACAGAGTTTAATACAAGAATCAGAACCAAAAACGGAAATAAGCCTATGAGGTAATAATCATAACAACCTCCCAAGACTGGTAATACATAGTCACAAACTCTAACTGAATACATGAAATGATCTCAAGGATCGAAATGCAATATTGTTCAAATGATAACTAACAGTACAATATAAGGAAAAGACTCAAAGGAACTGCGATGATCAAGAAGCTCTACCTTGAATCCTTGTGATCAACAAGCTAACTCTACCCGAGTCCGATATCTCCAATACCTGGATCTGCACATAAATGTGCAGAAGTGTAGTATAAGTACACCACGGTCAGTACCCACTAAGTATCAAGACTAACCTCGATGGAGTAGTGACGAGGTACAATCAAGACACTCCCTAGTCAAAATAACATGTGCAATATATCAGTTATAACGATAATAATGGAAAATAGGAAGCAGTAAATGGCAACAAGAATCGGCCAGTTATACAAACAGTAAAGCAATAAGAACACCGTAAAGTATCGTTCAGACCAAATAAGGAACACAAGGAACCAATTAATCAACTCTTTCTAACATAAGTTTTCATAACAAAGTTGCTCTGTGGTACCTCATCTCATAGTCACAAATCCTGGGTCTCAACCCACGATCATATACACCTCGTGCCCACATCTTGAATCACAACCGCATGGACACTCACGTGCCAACAATATCAATATATGGATCCGCACGGACAACTCATGTGCCAATAACATAATTGTATACTGACGGCACTTCGTGCCCACATCTCAAACCGTAATCCCCACGGAAAACTCACGTACCAAAATCACAATCCGCCCAGCATAATCACACACTCACAACTCACAATATGCCCGGCATATTCACATGCTCATAACAACATGAACGAATAATACCAAAATACATGGACATAATAATAAATGTCAAGTTTAGTGCTCATGAGCTAGTATAAGTAGCATGCTATAGTGTATGTTTGTGTAAGTGTACTACTGCAACCCAAATCAATAAGTAAAGGATATCGAACAGCTCATCGAAACAACAAGATAAGTATGCAAAGTGTATAGCAAACACAATGAACATCACATCATCATACGAAATTCACTGACACAATGTTTCCAAACCATCGCACATCATCCCTGACATTTGCAACCCTTTTCTCTCCTATAGCCACCAGTATCACTCCACCCTGACAATATCATTAGCCACTATTATCTCTCCTATAGCCACCCGTATCACTTTGTATAGGAGCCACCCTTATCTCTCTGCCTTGACAATTATCTCTCTGCCCTGACAATGTCATTATCCACCGTTTTCTCTCCTATAGCCACATGTATCACTCCGTGGAGTAGCCTCTCTTATAACACAGTACAATCAACAATAGTGAAATGCCACCCTTATGCCCCTTATGATATCAAGTGGAATGTCACTCTTATACCCCGCATAATAACAACCCAAATTACACAACAATTCACATGTACTATCATCACAACAACACAACGTAATCAACTCGTATAAAAAATGCCCGTAGGCCACAACCTTTCCAAAGGTTCATCGATATCAATAATTTCATAACAAATAGCTTACGGCTCAGCACAATGTATATAAAAATCTCAATAACAAAATCTCTTTTAAACATAACATCAAGTAAAATAAATCAATGCCTCTTGATTACTTTGATTCCAATTAATTAATTAAGGGAAAACTCAATAACGAAAATATCTTCCATAAAATGGCAACACAATAATCAAAGAGTTCACAAGTTAAAGTAGTAGCAAGTCAAAATAAACATATAAAACAAACTCGACAAATAAAGAATGTGACATATAACAACAATTTTAAATTAGGCATGTAGTGGTTAACTTGGCGAAGGAAGAACATAACACGTGCCAACAATTTCCAATTAAATACATAAAGATGCATGAGAGTTTAAACCAATTGAATTTGCACATATAAGCCCGAGTACGTACTCGTCACCGCGCGTACACAACTTTCACATTACACGAATTGCACATACGACTCAATGCCTAAGGGATAATTCCACCACACAAGGTTAGACAAGATACTTACCTTAACGAAGTTAGGCGGATACTCTAAAACGGAGTTCCGGCGTGAAACGACTTCCGGATGGCTCAAATCTAACCAAAGTAATTTCATAACATAATTAAAACTCATAGGAAACAATTTCGGATAATAAATTTTGACTTTTAATTTTACACTAAAAAGTCAACCCCGGACCCGCACCTCGGAACCACACAAAAATTCATGAAATCTGAATATCCATTCCGATACGAGTCCAACCATACCAAAATTATCAAAGTCCGATTATGAATCGCCCTCCGAATCCTCATTTTTCATTTTATAAAAGATTTTACAAATTTTCCAATATTTCACTTTGATTCTCACTATTTTGATGTTAGAACTCAAATATAATCATGAAGTATACTTAGAAAATGAACAAGGGCACTTACCCAACGATTGTAGATGAAATTTCTCTCTCAATATCGCTCACTCTCGGACCTAGGGTTCAAAAATATCAAAAAAGTAAAGCAAAACCCCAAATTACACAGCTGAAAACAAAGTTGCAAATGTCGCATTTGCGAACCCTCGCAAAAGCGAAGAAGCCTTCGCAATTGCTAACAAGAACATGGCTACAAAATGCCGCAATTGCGGTAAAATGTTCACATATGCAAACTAGAACAATGCAGAAGTCGCAAATGTGTGAGCCCTGGGATACTATACCAGAAACCAACAGTCTTTCCCGACACCGAAATGGGCGTAACTCTCTCATACGATGTCCGAATTCGACGATTTTTGTTGCTATGGCTCCGTAATTATAATACGCATCTAATGCTTTGATAAAAACTGAAATGGGCGTAACTCTCTCATACGATATTTGAATTTGACGATTCTTGTTGCTATGGATCCGTAATTATAATACGGATCTAGTGCTTTGATAAAAACTGGATTTGGAGTTCATACTTAAAGTGATACCATTTATGCTTGAAGAAACGACATCAAAACATCAAAAACAAGCACAACACAACCTAAACCTATCCAAAACTCACACAAGCCCCTTGGGACCCTGTACGAACATACCAATGAATCCCAAAACATAACACAAACCTACTCGACGCCTCAAATCCCGAAACGTAACATCAAAACTACGAATCACACCTCAATCGAACTTATGAATTTTTAAATCTTCCAACTTCCAAAACTTGTGCTGAAACCTATCAAATCAATTCCTATTGACCTTAAATTTTGCACACAAGTCATAAATGACATAACATGCCTATTCCAATTTTCGGAATCAAAATCCGAACCCGATATTAATAAAGTCAACTCCGATCAAACCTCTTAACCTTTCAAAACTTCAACTTTCCAAATTTCGCCAAAATGTATCAAATTATCCTATGGACCTCCAAATCCAAATCCGGACGTAGCCTAAGTCCAATATCACCATACAAATCTATCAAAATCATTAGAACACCATTCCGGAGTCGTCTGCACAACATTCAAACTTCGATCAACTCTTACCATTTAACTTCAAAACAAGAATTGCACCTCTAAATTGATCATGAATCATCCGAAAATCGAACTCGACCACACACGCAAGTTATAATAAATAATACGAAGTTGATCGAGACCGTAAGATGCCGAACGCGATGCTAATTCTCAAAACGACCGGTCGGGTCGTTACATTCTCCCTCTCTTAAACAAACGTTCGTTCTCGAACGTCCCAAGAACCATTCTTAGTTCATCAATCATTGTATGTAGTCATTATATATATACTCGCGGGTGATCCCACGTCACCTCATTCCACTTAGGCCTGATAACACCATCTCAATTGAAGATTATTTCTCCCTTCCACATTGATAAACCTTAGAATCATATTTTGTACTATCCGATCACTTCCAAAATAAGAAATTTCCACATCAACACACGATATCATCCCCAAACAGCTGTAAAAAACTTATGCCTATACTCACCAGGTAAAAACACACAACGTAACACATTACACATACGCCCATAACAATAACTATGGCCACAATAACTACCCATAATAAACTACAACACCGGCAATTAGACTGATCTCAGTTAAAACCTCATTACAAACCTTCACAACACTTGCAACAATCCAAGGAACATGAAGACCTCATAACTTTTCACCCGAATCATCAGTTCACATTTAGCGCCACCTGGGCACATAACTCGTAAGCTAGAACACAATAAATACAACACGAATATAGTTAAATATGTAAAGAGAAACACATAAGAGAACTATCAAATAAGCCCAACATGCATTACTCCATATCTGTACTATAATACAAATCAATTTCACAATGGAGAATTAAAACATATGAATTGACCACAAGGATCTCATCTTGATATAACTTCCATTGCGGCATGTAGACCGGTTCATACATATCATGCCAACCAAAACCTTCCAATTTTAAATCACAATTTGTAATCAAACCATCCAGAAAGCACATCCAAACCTACCGTAGTGAATAACAGAAAGTCACTTTTAGACTCATAGCTCTCAGTAGTGAATAAAAACGAAACGAATGACACGGGTTATCACCATAGAACTTCCCAACAAGGGTAAACACATAAGTAGAGTACAAAATCACAAAACACACCATATGTTAAGCATGACAGGAGGTCTCACCTCAATAAGCGGAACCGAATCAAAATAAGAATAGTGCTCCTCCATAACAAATCAAAACCATACTTGTAACGATACCATCTGGCGTAGCGGCCTCAGTCATACCATAAAAAATATATCAATGGGTCGGGCCTCCCCTTCTAGGACACCCTATACCCGCCTAACCTCCACTCCTAACTAGTTGTGCATATGGAGTAGTAGCTGGAATGGGTCTCGTAGCCTGAGTGCCCTGATGAAATCTGCCTCTCCTAAGTCTTGGACAATCTCTCATGGTGTGCCTAGTATCACCACACTTATAACAACCCCTCTGCGGGTGCGACTGCTCGTACTGAGTTTGTGCCAGATAACTGGAATAACCACTATAAGAATCTCGTGCTAGTGGTGCACTAAAAGATTACTTCCCTACATGAGTACCCTGACTAACTGGAGTACCCCGAGTAGTCTGAAGTGCAGACTAGGATGGCCTACTGCCCGAGCCTCCGCCATGATGAGTCATAGCTGAAGAATATAATCCATTGAATCCTCCAGAACTTCGAGAACTCTTGGTCTCCTTAGCCTCCTTTTCGTCACTCCGAACACGTTCAAGCATTCTGGCAACCTCCACCGCTTGCTGAAATGGAGTATCAGTCTGCAACTCCCGAACCATGCAAAATCTAAGATCATAACTAAGCTCCTCAATGAATCTACGGACTCTCTCTGACTTTATGAACCAAAGTAGGTGCATGACGGGCTAACTCACTTAACCTGATGGCATACTCTGACACCATCATAGTGCCCTAACGCAACCGTTCAAACTCTGTGCACCACGCATCCCGGAGAGTCTAGGGAACAAACTGTCTCAGAAACATCTCTGTAAACTAAGCCCAAATGGGTGGTGTTGCATTGGCTGGTCTACCCTCTTCATAAAATTGCCACCATTAATACACTGCTCCCGACAACTGAAATGTAGTAAAGGTAACTCCGCTCACCTCCATAATACCCATGGTGTGGAGAATACGATGACACTTCTCTAGAAAACCTTGTGCATCCTCGATAGTTGTGCCACTAAAAGTAGGTGGACTATACCTCTTGAACCTCTCAAGCCTCTTGTCACGGCCAAAAATATATTAAAGGTCGTGATGGCACCGGACACCACTGTCAAGCAAGCCAACACTAAATAGTAAATTTAAGTCTCCTTTTAGTACTTTTGAAAACATAAATTTCCTTCAATTTAACTAGTAACAAACGAATTTTAAAGAATAATATTAACGTTTTCGAATTTCAATACCAAACATTCCATTATCATCCTAGAACCCCATACAAGTGCATGAAGTAAATTAAAATACAAAAATTGTCCGGAACATAAATTTGGACAGAAAGGAAGATACAAGTACTCTGAAGGAGACTTTGCCGGCTGCGGATCGTCTCATATAATGCAGCTCACCTAAGTCCCCCTATCAACCACGCCTCTGTGCCCACAAGGCCCCTATCCATACATATACCCGTACATCAAAATGTACAACAAGTGTAGTATGAGTACGAAAATAATGCGTACCCAGTAAGTATCCCGCCTAACCTCGAAGAAGTAGTGACGAGAGGTCGACTTCGACACTTACTAAGGGCCAATAATATAATAATATAAAATTCTAATTAAGCATGATATACAACAATAAGATTCAGAACAAGAAATAATTGAACAAGTCTTCACCATATTTAAGAGCTTAAACCACTTCCTCCCTTTTAAACACATAATCACACAAACAATGAATTTATACTAATTATAAAAGGGACTTCCAGTACTATTATCACACACACAAATACCACCGAGGACGTTCGGCCCGTCCCAACATAAATGTAAATTGTGCACTGCCGAGGGTTGAACGACGCGAACCATAGATGTATCTATTACCCCGCTCGCAAATTGTCACGACCCGAATTCCTACTCAGGTCGTGATGGCGCCCAACAACGAAGTCAGGCAAGCCAACACTAGTTACTAACGAAATTACTTAAACAAATGAGATGTAAGAATACTTATCCAGTTTTAATTTAAGCAGTCCTTAAATGAAAGTGAGGAAACAAGGTAATGTAATTTAAAGTAACTCAAAAATCGTTTGCCAACATAAAACAGAGTAGTATAATACTAGTGAATCAACTACATGTGCCAAGACCTAGTGTCACAAGTCCATAGGCGACTAGTGGAATATAAAAACAGACAAAATGAATGTACAACTGTCTGAAAGGGGGTAGACAGGAATATCGCAAAAATGATAGAAACTCCACAGTGCCGCTGCAGAACGCCAGGAAGAGTAGCTCACCGTGTAGTCAAATCCCGGTAGTACTCTAAGCGACGAACACCCGAATGGTGACCAGGTGCAACAACCTCAGAACCTGTACATTTAAGTACAGAAGTGTAGCATGAGTACATATAAAAAAATACGTACCCAGTGAGTATCCCGTCTAAACTCGAAGAAGTAGTGACGAGAGGTAGACGTGTTACTCACTAGGGTCGTCATCAATAATATGATTTAATGAATCTAAACAGTAATAACATTTATGGAAAGCAAGTAGACATGAAGCATCAGTATATAAAGATAACGATCTCCCTGCAAGGGCCAAGTAACAATATTTAACAAAAATCACAAGTTTCTTTCTCACAGAACAATTTAATTGGTAAGAATAATAATAAGACTCTCAATCAAGCACATAGCATATAATATGCCGAGGCGTACGGCCGAAGCGACGCAGAAATTTAAATGTGCACTGCCGAGGGTCAAGCGACACGAACCGTAGATGCATATATTACTCCACTCGCGAATCGATCATGCGACGCGGTTGACATAAATATAAGGCTACCCCGCTCACGAATTATACATGCGACACGGGTGCTCGTAGACATACACAGAATTATCAGGAAATTCAGGAATTTATCATGGATTATTCTTAAATTCAAGGATTTATGCACTTAACTTACACATAGCTTCCGAATTTCTCATGTCAATTTCAAGGATAATGAGCAACCAGGAACACAAGTAAAGATGCAGGTAAGGCACATAGAGGCATGCTTGTGAAATCCTAATTTCTACCCGACACGACAAAGTAGTAGCTACACATGGACTCTCGTCACTTTGCGCGTACGTAGCCCCCGCAAATAAGGACAATTCAATCGTTTACATTTACCTATGGGGACAATTCCCTCTTACAAGGTTGGAAAGGAGACTCACCTCGCGTAGGATCAACTTCCCGGAAAAGAACGCGCCCGAAACTTCAAACCTTACACCCGAGGACCCGAAACTAGTCAAATGATATATAAATACGTCAATGCATGCTCAAAGTATGAAAATTCTCCTACTTATTTAGTAAATTCACCATTCTTGAAGAAATCCCAAAATACACCCCTGGGACAACATGCTCGGATTCCGTAAATTTTCGAAGATAACACTCACCCATAGCCTAAGGGTCATTAATATATAATTTTTATATGATTTCATGGTAGAAAAGTGGTGAAATTCCCTAAAGTTCATCAACCCTAGGTTTTCACTCTAACCCCTTTGATTTCCACTAATTAGATGTTAATCTACCTAAGTTTTGGTGTAATAATCTAACATTTAAATAGAATTTACTTACCTCTTAGTAGCTAGGCCGAATACCCTCTTGAAAGCTCTCAAAATCGCCAATGGAGGAGAAGAAATGGTGAATCCCGTATTAAATGAGATCACTGCCTCCAGTGATCTCGCACCTGCGGAATTGGACCATCTCCCCTGGGGGTCGCACATGTGAAGCCTTGACCGCATGGGCGGACTCGCACATGCGGTCGCACCAGATCTGGTGCACCAGCAGCTTAAGCTGCTGGTTTTTGGCTCCGTTTGATGTCCAGGAGGCACCTGGGCCTACCCGAGCCCCCATGCAATTATACCAACAAGTCCTAATTCATAATACGGACTCGCTCGAGCATTTGGAACACCCAAAACAACGCTAAATCTCAAAATCACCCCTCAAAACCCCTAGAATCAAACTTAAGAATTTCCAAGTTCTTGAATTCGGTTTCAATGCGCCGAACTGACCTATACCACTCAGAATGACACCAAAATTTGCAGGCAAGTCATGAATGACATAACGGAACTATTCCTGGTCTCGAAATTCCGTTCGGACCTCGATAACACAAAATCACGTTCCAAACCAAATTTCAAACTTAATGAAGCTCTATTTCGCTATTTGGCGCTGAAACGCTCCCGAGTCGTCCAAAACCCATTCTGGACATACGTACAAGTCCACAATTATCATACGAAGCTACTGGAATCGTCGAAACTCGATTCCGAGGTCGTTTTCTCAAAATGTTGATCGAAGTCAAACTTGGCCTTAAAAGCCAACCTTAAGGAACCAAGTGTTCTTATACTATTCTAAACACTTCCAAATCCCGAACCACCCGTCCCCGCAAGTCACAAATCACGAGAATGCAAGTCACAAATCACGAGGATCCTCGCGAACGCGAAGAACAACACCAGACACGAGCATCAGCTATTGCAAAACAACCCGAAATAATATGAAACCACCCCGAAACACACCCGAGGCCCCCTGGGGCCCTGTAAAATCACACAAATTAGTCCCATAACATAACACAGACTTGCTCGAGGCCTCAAATTACATTAAAAAAACATCAAAATCATGAATCGCACCCCAATTCAAGCTTAATGAACTTTAGAACTTCAAATTTCTACATTCGATGTCGAAACCTATCAAATCACGTCCGGTTGACTTCAAATTTTGCACACAAGTTACATTCGACGTTATAGACCTACTCTAACTTTCGGAATCGGAATCCGACCCCGATATCAAAAAGTCCACTTACTGTTGATAAGTTGGTATTTTACCAACTTATCTCCTCTCAATACTTAGACTTTGATGTAATTTTGATAGAAAACTAGGACATTTTCTAAGGTTTATTGGTAATTTTCAGGTATTATGTGATATAGAGAAGAAAGGGAATAAATCAATTCAAAATAGGTCAAAATGGAGGAAAATTACTGGAGCCTGATGCTCTTCGTGATCGCAAGGTTTTGTCTGTGATCGCAGAAGTCATGGAGATTATGAACCGCGATCGCAGAACTGGTTCAAGCGTTCGCGGATAAGAAATGATTATACCTGCTCTGAAGTGTGCTACGCAATCACAGAGTTTGTCACGCGATCGCAGAAGTTAAATAATTCATTCTACGCGTCTCAGAGTGTCCTCACGCGATCACAGATCTTTAAAAGGAGAGCCTACGCGATCACAAACGTAGTTTCGCGATTGCGGAGAACAAAGTCTGGGCAAAAACTGGGCAGTTTTGGTATTTCACATTTTAATCCCCAAACCCTTCTTATACTCGAGCTTGGAACATCTTGGCATATCTTTGGCCTTGTAAATATAGTTTTGAGTAGAGAAGAACAAGTTTTGAAGCTAGGGTTTTGCACACACACTTGGGTCTTGAAGATTTCACCATTGTGGTTAAGGATTTCTTACCCATTTATGTTTATTTCTTCATTTCCTTATTTTGTATTGAGTATCTAAGTGTGTAGTATTTTTCCAACACTTGAATCTTGTTTATGGGAATATTCATATTTAAAGTGTGGATTAAATACCTTGTTGTGCTTGTGTATTGAATGATTTTATTATATTTATGAAGTGGGTATTTGTTACTTTAATTATTCTTGTTCTTTAATGTTTCCAAAGGGATTAGCTAACCCTAGGACTCTCCCATTAACTCCCAATTAATTTTGGAAAAGATAAGTTGGGGTTGGGAAAGATTAATTAACAAGAACTTGAGGCTTTAACCCTCATTTTATATTCTACCTAGGGATAGGATTGAACTACTTGTAACCAAAACTGGAAGTGTTTAATCTCTTAATTGGGTTAGGAATAATTCAATTAAGAAGTCTTGTTAGTCTTTGGGAAAAGCTAATTAAGAATTATTATCCGTGGCTAATTAACATTAAATCACTCATATTTGTAAAATCGTAAAATACATTGGATCGTTACTTGAGTGTAATACTCGATGCCTTCATTATTGTCGCCATTGATCATTTTACTTGCTTTCTAGATTAGTTTATATTTTCGCATTTAGTTATAAACACTTTTCAAAACCAAGATCTTATTTGTTTGGCATTGCGCGATAAGTGATAACTCTCTAGCATTCCTAATCACCCTCATATTGTTCTCTGTGGGATTCGACCCCAACCTTGTTGGGTTACTATATTTGACAACTATCGCTTGCCCTATTTTAAGGTGTAAATTGAGTGTATCAAATTTTGGCGCCGTTGCCGAGGAACAATTGGCGTAACATATGTTGTTTGAGAAGTAAGCTTAAATGCTTTGATCCAAACTTGTGAATATTTGTGTAATTATTTCTCTTGTTTATTTTCTTAATTTTTCATTAAAAAAATATTTAAAATTTAATTATGGCATCATATAATGATTATTGGTCGGAGGCTAGTTGTTCATATTTTGATGACCCGTGTCCTTATTGTGGAGGACCACACTCGTGGCAAAATTATTTAAATTCTCCCGGGGATGGATTATGCGCACAATTTCAAACCCATGAGTGGAGTATTTGTGATAGATGTGGTTGCCAAAATGGTCATGAGTGTGATTGTTTGAATTTGTCCGTCCTCTCCCCGAGCCCCCACTATGATGAATCTACTCTTTGTGATGAAAACTTTAGGGGCAATGAGGTGGAGGAATTGAGCATGGTAGAAACGGAGAGTTCAAGCTCATGTTGGAATGCTTAATTGAAAAAGGAAACCATGAGCAAAATTCCTTGGAAGAACTTTTGGAGACTAATCTTCAAAATGATTTGGCACTTGAAAGGTTGAACTCACAAATGGACGCAATGATTGAATCTTCAAGGGTTAAAAAAGCCTTGGAGGTGGGTGATAGCCAAGAAGATGAAAATTATTCTTCAACACTTGAACAAGGCCAAGAAGAACTCTCAAATGCTCAAAGTGAGAGGATGATGCACATGTTGGAGGCCATTCTTGAAAATGAGGAAAAGCACAACCTTGCGCTTGAAGAATTGAAAAATGATGTGGCTCAAAATGATGAACACATCCGCACTTTGGAGGATCAAATGCAAGCATTGATGGAGACTCATCATGCATCGATCGCAGGAAAGCGACTGCGATCGCAGGCCTCGAGATAAATTACTCTCTGCGGTCGCGACATATCCACTGCGATCGCAGTGCATATGTCGCGACCGCAGAGAGTAATTTATCTCGAGGACTGCGATCGCAGTCCTCGAGATAAATTACTCTCTGCGGTCGCGACATATCCACTGCGATCGCAGTGCTCAGGTGAGTGAATTGGGTTAGAACGCCTGGTGAAATCAAACACTTAGTCTTTCGAAATTAAAACTCAGAGCAGAGAAAATTCCCAACCCCCTGTACCCTTGAAACCGTCTCTAAGCCAAGAATTTTCATCTGTGTTGCATCCATTGGTCATCACTCTCCAGGTATATAGATTCCTAACTCTATACTTCAGTTGTTTTTCAAAATTTTGTGGAACTCATAAACTGGGCAGCCCCAAAGTGGGATTTTTAGGGCTCTAAAATTGTTCTTCTTCTGTTGAGAATTGGGCAATTTACCTCTTGTGTCTTGCTTGTTGTTAGGTTGGTTGAGTGCATGTGTAGAGTTTGTGTAAAAGTTGGGGAGAAATTCATAGAGTGGGTGCTTGAGACTGTAAAACAAATTAAAACCCACTTTGTGTTTGTTAAAATGCCTGAAAGGCTCTGTAAATGAGCGAAGAAGACGACCTCTGCGATCGCGATTCAATCCCTGCGATCGCGTAGGTCTAATTCCACTGGGCCCCTAAATTACACTTCGCGATCGCAACAATTCTTCTGCGATCGCATAGCTTCCGCAATTGGGCCACATCAAATTTCTCATCGCGATCGCGAGAACTGGCCTGCGATCGCAGGCTTCACAACCTTTGTTCTTCGTGATCGCAGGGCCTTTTCTGCGATCGCAATTCACTAAAATCCCAGGCAGCAAAGCAGTGTACTTGCAAAACTTGGTTCCAAATGCTTTTTACACTTTTTCTTTGGCCTAACTACCCCTAAATGCATTGCTTTAAGTGCCCATATAATTGTTTGACATGATTAATCTCTTTGTAGGCACTTTACACTTCAAAAATGGACTCGACACCTGTGGAAAATGTTCAAACGCCCGTTGCGCAAGCGGCCGCAGAGTATTACTATGATGCCACCACCTTCTCTTCCTTAGATGCTCTGAGCGTTATGACAAGCAATTATCCTTAGGCACGATTCGGGAACGAGGCACCCTCCTGACTGAGCTGGAGAGCCGATGGCCTGAGTTCCAGGGGAGATTGGTCACGAGTGGCTGGATGTGTTTTGCAGAGGATCCTAGGCCAACCAACCATGAGGTCGTCCGCGAGTTTTATGCTAATGCTTTGGAGGCGGACTTTGCTGCTGAGTTGGTAGTTACTGTGAGGGGCAAAGAAGTCAGGGTAAGTCTTGAGGCGATCAATGCACTCTACCATCTGCCCAATGCTGACAACCAGGTTTACAAAGATCGAGCACAAGAAGCAGGGCTACAGTGGTACATTGATCATTTGCATGGCGGACAGACACCCAACTGGATTAAAAATCACTCCAGGATCGAGTCGTTAGAGTTTACTGCGGAGGCCAAGACTTGGCTCTCCATCATCTGTGCTCGCATCATGCCTTCCAAGAATGAGACAGAAGTGACGATAGAGAAGGCGAGAGTGATATGTGCCATCATGGAGGACATCTAGGTGAATGTCGGGCAGATCATTTATGCTGAGATGGCAGAGGTGGTAGCAGAGAGGACCAGGAGCCTATTCTTTTCAACCCTGATCACCCGGCTGTGCTATGATGACGGAGTGGTTCCAAATCCCACAGAACAGGAATGAAAGTCGCAGAAGAACATCCACCCGCTGTTGAGAAAGGGATCTAGAAATGCACAGAAGAAGCGGAAGATTGATGTGGCATCCCCTACCTTTGGCCAGTTCCCTGATGCTATTGAGATACCTGATGATCCTGCATCTGCTCCTGAGAGTTCCACAACTATCATGCCACAGGAGCAGGGGCTGCTTACTCTCAGGTACATTTCTAGACAGGTCTATGGTGTGGATGCACATGTCCGACAGCTTGTAACTGGCCTTCCTTTTGTACCATCCGGAGGGGCCACTTCTACACCACCCGGAGGGGCCACTTCTGCGGGACCATGTAGACGACCTTGCTAGGAAACAACAAACCATCAAGAGCAAGCTGGGAAAGATCGAGAGGAGGCAGAGGAAGCAGAACAAGTTCCTCACCAAACTCATGAGCACATTGAGAAAATTATGTGGCTCGGACGAGGCTGAGGATGAGGATCTCGAGCATGCACTTTCCAGCTCCTCTTATGCTGAGTGATACCACACAGGGAGCACCTCCTTCATTTTCTTCTTATCTTGCACAGTTGCATTGGGGACAATGCAATATCTTCGGTTGGGGTGGCTCTTGTATGATTGTGTGAAACATTGAAATCAACTCTGTTTTGTTTTTGGCTAATTATGTACTTGTGTAGATTGGTGAATATTTTAATGTATTAATGATGTTTTGTTAAAGTAGCATTTTCTTCCCTTTTATAGTTTTCTTGTTTTGGTTGGTATTTTTGTTTATGTATAGTAGCATTATTCCTTGGTTTTTCTTTCTACCATGGTTCTTTTTCAAGGAAATTATTTTCGTTGAACCAGGTGACTTTTCCCTATGATGGATAGCGTGACAACTTTCTTAAGGGATTAAGTCTAGGAGTTAGGTGTGAATAAAGTGGGTTTTGGGGTGTAATCTTGCGCCCACAAGCCAACATGTGACTTGTTTGGTACTAATATGATTTAAACCTCAACATATGATTTTTTTTATAAATAATATATATATATATATATATATATTATAATAAAAATACTCCTTGTTGTTATTTTTAGATTCTAATTTTGGCTCTTTTATTCACGAAATAGCTTTTTTCAAGGCTACATGTGACCTCCTTAAGTTTCATTAGTTCCAATTGGATTTTGGATTTATATTCCATTTGAGTTTTCATGTGCTATGTGTGGTGAGCTTTAGTTGTAACATTCATTTGCATCACTTGTGGTCTAGAACTTGCCCGGAATGTGCTTCAAGGTGAAATCATAGACTAACTTGGTTTGAAAAATGATGTTAGGCCTTCCTTAAACCATTTTTGTTCCTAAATTTCCTACCCATAAATATTTTCCCTAGTCAACCCTTTTGAGCCTTTTAATTTTTTTCTTTGGCAACCATGTTACAATATGTTCTTGTGAAACCCTATCTCCCTAAGTAATTTAAAGTATGAATATAGGCTAAAAGCCTAAGTTTGGGGTGGAGGTTGATTAAATTGTGATATGGAGGCTTCTTAAAAAGTGAAAAAGTGTTGTATAAAAAAAATGGAAGAAAGTTTGAATAAATGGAAGACTAGGTGAAACAAACAAAAAAAGAGAAGAAAGGGTGGAAATTTTTTTGAAGGAAGGGGACTTTAATTGTTGAAAAAGTATAGTGCTTAGGGAGGTTTGAGTCATTTTTATGACACACCTTGACCAAAATCATAAACTACAACCCTTTAAGTCCTAATTGATTTTGAACCAAGTATGTCTAAATTAGTCGAGAAATACATAAAGGGCAAGCCTATGGTATTACTTGTGTGCATTTGAATATCTTTGTGAGAGAGAGAGTTGAGTTTTCTATTGATATCCCTTCTATGTTTTGAATTGCAATTTGTGAGTTTGGAATTATCTCTTAAGGTGTGAGGGTATATGAGACTCGAATGGTGAATTTAATCCCATTTTCAATTGGGAAGAATGAGCAAAGGAAGAAAATAGTGATGGTGAGGCAAACTTTGAATCTTTATTGTCATGTTTGGTTGTTACTTTGACCAATGTGGTCTTTTGAAAAATAAAACAAAATGTGCAAAAAGATAATAACTCATATGCCTTAGATTAATTGTTGGTACCAACCAAAGTCATTAGATTGAGCTTGAATTGACCTTTTTGACTTGGAATAATACTTGGCTTTCCATTGTGCTTAAATGATCTTATCCTTGTTAGAGGTTCTCTGATGCCCCTTGCCTGACCTCAGGGTGAATCAGAATAACAGGTTGTAATGTCACTACACCCGAAACCTGACCAATGTGGGTCCACTGCTCTAGAGTACTAACGGTGGAAGTCTGAGGTCCTCCCCAAAACTGCAAAGTAACCGATGAAACGAAGATCAATCCCGCCTTAGCCAATGTACCAAACATGCTCAAGAACTGTGCTAAAGTCTGTTGAAGCCCTGGGGTAACAACATGTGCATGTCCCCTAACTGGAGCTACTGGCGGCTCCTCAACTTCTGCTCTGACCGGTGCTCTACCTGCAGCGCGTGCCCTTCCTTGGCCTCTACCTCCGCCCCGACCTCTCGCTGCTCTAGCTGGGGGTGTGGGTGTCTGCTCAGTTGACCCGGTAGCTGTGATGACCCAAAAGATCATCCTAAGTAATTCCAGCTAAATCTCTGTTCCGAGACCTCTAAATCCTCCGTTAATCTCACCTCGATATGCATGCGCGGCCCGGGCAGGTAGCCGGGAAGCTTCCATGTGAAAATTTGCTAAAAATGGGATTTTTGAATTGAATAATTGAATAAAGTTGACTTTGGTCAACATTTTTGGTAAACAGATCCGAACCCGTGATGTGACGGTCCCGGAGGGTCCGTAGGAAAATATGGGACTTGGGAGTATGCCCGGAATCGAATTCCGAGGCCCCAAGCCCGGAAAATGAATTTTTAAAGAAAATTGTTTCTGAAAATAATAAAGGAATGTGAAAGTGAATAATTATGTGAAAACCTTGTTACCGGGTCCGTGTTATGGTTCTGAAGCCCAGAACATGTTTATTATATGTTGTTTGTCCTATCTGTGGAATTTGGTGTAAATCGGGTTTGATTTGATTGGTTTCGGATCCAAGTGAGGAAAAATGGAGTTAATGAACTTGTGGGATTTCTAAAGAAGTTGAAATGTGACTTGAGAGGTGATTTTATGTTTCCGAGGTCCGAATGAAATTCCGAGACCGAAAATAGTTCTGTTGTCTCGTTTATAACTTATCTGCAAAATTTGAAGTCATTCCGAGTGGTTTAGGCCGGTTCGGTATGTCGAAGTGAATTCTATAATTTCAAAGTTCTTAAGTTTTGAATTCAGGGGTTTTGGAGGGTGATTTTGAGTTTTAGAGTTGTATTGAGTGTTCCGTGAGCTCGAGCAAGTCCGTTTGATGATTTGGGACTTGTTGGTATTTTTGGACGGGGGCTCGGGTGGGCCCAGGTGCCTCCCGGACCCCGCGCGAGGCCAAACCAGCAAAAACCACTGCTGGTGCACAACACCTGGTGTGACCGCAGGTGCGGTTGTCCAGCCGCAGGTGCGACCCCCATCCCCCTTGCCCAAAGTCCGCAGGCGCGAGACTCAGGCCGCAGGCGCGTGGCCGCAAGTGCGGTCCAGGCCATCGCAGGTGCGACCTTTCCGCAGGGGCGACCGAATTCCGCAGGAGCGGGACCGCTGGTGTGGCTCCCAACCCCGCAGGTGCGAGCCCAGGGTCCCAGGCCCTTTTCCGCAATTGCGATCATTTTCTCGCAGGTGCGGAAACCCCTGTTGGCAGGCCCCTTAAATACTCCAAAATTTCGGGTTTTCCTCATTCCTTCCATCTTCAAACTCCATTAGAGGGCATCCAAGCTTGGGGCATCACCTTCCACGACCACCCACTGTAAGAGGTAAGTAAAACCCCATAAAACTTCTAATTTTAACAATAATTCCTAGCTTAATTCACTAATAAACCACCTAAAATCATTGAATTAGGTAGTAAACTTTAGGGTTCTTAGGAATTTCGTGATTTTCCATGTTAGGCCATAAATTCTTGAATAAATTACATAACTTCGATCCTTAGGCTCCGGATAATTGATTCCTTCATGAATTTTCGAAAATCTAATGCCCGGGGTCGAATTTTAGTATTCTTGGAAGAATAGTGGGAAATGCATAACTTGGCTTAGAAATTGATTTATTGGGTACTTATCAATGATTATAAATCCATTATGTCTTGATATTCCCGATTCGGAGTTGAATTCGAGAGGAAAGGCTGTGATCGAGGCTTGACTTGCACTTTTCTTGGAACCGAGGTAAGTGTTTGGCTTAACCTCAGTTTGAGGGATTAGGTATAGAGTCTTAATTGCTATGTGTAACTCATGTCCAACGTATAGGCGTGGTGACGAGTGCCTATGCGTTGCGGTCAACCATGCCCGTGAGTCAATGGTGATGAAATTGTGCTTCTTAATTTCCCCGCACTATGAGTAAATCATGAATTAAAGGTGATACTTGATGTTGTTTCATGACGTGGATAGTTATTGAGTTATTTGTTCCAGTTGAGGCTTACACTGTTGAAATTATATTTCTGATGCGAGGTTGGTTATAGCTGAGACCCTTGTCGGGCATTTGTTGATATTGTAATTGATGAATTCTCCTTGCTGGGACAAGGGAATTGTATTGAATATTTCCATGCACTCGAGACTTCGTATTGTTGACTTTCACATTATTGTTGCCTTGTGTTTTTATTATTCGTCGCACGAGGGGACATGCCGTGTTGACTGAGTGTTATTATATATGCACGAGGGGACATTCCGTGCCGAGTGACTGTAAGGTTATGCACGAGGGGACATGCCGTGCCTTTCCTGTTCATTATATGTTGGAGAAGCTATATTTCTGCCTTGTCTTTACGTTTTATTTATTACCTTGTACTGTTGTGCTAGCATACTGTTACCATATCTCCCCAGCATGTTCTCCCCGTATCTGTCTTACTTGCTTATTTCTGTTGCCATTTTTCCTGCTATTATATAAAATTGCACAGGTACATATGTTGTGTTGGTCCTAGCCTCGTCACTACTTCGCCGAGGTTAGGCTCGACACTTACTCAGTACATGGGGTCGGTTGTACTGATGCTACACCTGCACTTCTTTATGTTGTGCAGACTACGCAGCCGGACCCGGAGATCACTGACGATCGGAGCATCTCATTCAGTCACACAGGAGACTCGAGGTAGACCCGCAGACGTTCGTGGGCCTTGACGTCACCTTCTACTTTCCACTTTCATCTCTATCTTACCTTGTATTTCAAAGACAGTCTTATGTATTCATTTCAGACCTTTTGTTTGTAGTAATCTCTTAGATAGTCCGTGAGTATGTGACACCAGTTCTGGGATTTGTTTATGGGTTTCATTTCGGAAGTGCTATGTTGTATTTTGGTTATTTTGTTAAACTTCATGTGTTGGGCCATCGAAGCCTTAGTTATCTTGTTCGTATTTTTTGTTAATGAGTTTTATTCAGTTCAAACGTTGGCTTGTCTAGCGGGTTCAACGTTAGACGCAGTCATGGCCTGAAAGTGGGATTTCGGGTCGTGACAGTAGCACGTCTCCTCCTCATCTGTGAGAGAATAGATATACAAAGGATCGAACCTCAAAATCAACAAATCCGCACGACAATAATGAATTATTTTTCCTATTAGTTCCATAACCTCTCGAAGATAAGTACAAACGTCTCTGTCCTGATTCGCAAGACTCTACTAGAATTGTTTGTGACTCATAGAACCTATGAACCTAGAGCTCTGATACCAACTTGTCACGATCCAAAATCTCATCACATGCTTCGTGATGGCACTTAGTCTCTAATACTAGGTAATTTGATTGCTATAACAATTTATGCCATTTTTTTTAATTCGAAACAGAGTTTAATACAAGAATCAGAGCCAAAAACGGAAATAAGCCTATGCGGTAATAATCATAACAACCTCCCAAGACTGGTAATACAGAGTCACAAACTATAACTGAATACATGGAATGATCTCAAGGGTTGAAACGCAATATTGTTCAAATGATAACTAATAGTACAATATAAGGAAAATATTCCAAGGGAATATGACGATCAAGCAACTCTACCTTGAATCCTTGCGATCAACAAGCTAACTCTGCCCGAGTCCGATATCTCCAATACCTGGATCTGCAAAAAAATATGGAGAAGTATAATATGAGTACACCACAGTCAGTACCCAGTAAGTATCAAGACTAAACTCAGTGGAGTAGTGATGAGGTACAGTCAAGACACTCGCTAGTCAAAATAACTTGTGCAATACAACAATTATAGAGATAATAATGGAAAATAGGAAGCAGTAAATGGAAACAAGAATCAACTAGTGATACAAACAGTAAAGCAACAAGAACACTGTAAAGTATCGTTCAAACCAAATAAGGAACACAAGGAACCAATTAATCAACTCTTTCTAACATAAGTTTTCACAACAAAGTCACTCTGTGGTACCTCATCTCATAGTCACAAATCGCGGGTCTCAATCCACGTTTATATACTCACGACACCTCATGCCCACATCGTGAATCACAACTGCATGGATAACTCACATGCCAACAATATCAATATATGGATCCACACAGACAACTTACGTGCCAATAACATAATCATCGTAAACTCACGGCACCTCACCCCCACATCTCAAATCACAATCCGAACAGACAACTCACATGCAAAAATCACAATCCTCCCGGCATAATCACAAACTCACAACTCGCAATCTGCCTGGCATATTCAAAGGCTCAATAACAAATTGTAACCAAAAATAATGGAATACACATGCATAATCAATAAATGTAAAGTTTCGTACTCATGAGCTAGTATAAGTAGCATACTATAGTGTATGCTTGTGCAAATGTACTACTGCATCCCAAATCAACAAGTAATATAAAAGGTATCGAATAACTCATCGAAACAACAATACAAGTATGTAAAGTGTATAGCAAACACAATGAACATCACACCATCACATGAAATTCACCAACAAAATGTCTCCAAACCATCACACATCATCTTTGTCATTTGCAACCCTTATCTCTCATGTAGCCACTTGTATCACTCTGTATAATAGCCACTCTTATCTCTCTGCCCTGAAAATGTCATTAGCCATCCTTATCTCTCCTATAGCAACATGTATTACTCCGTGTAATAGCCTCTCTTATAACACAGTACAATCAACAACGGTGAAATGCCACCCTTATGCCCCATATGATATCAATAGTGGAATGCCACCCTTGTACCCCACATAACAACAACCCAAATCACACAACGATTCACATGTACTATCAACAATACAACACAATCTAATCATCTTGTATCACAAATTCCCGTAGGCCACAACATTTCCAAAGGTTCACATATGTCAATAATTTCACAACAGATAGCCCACAGCTCAGCACAATGTATATAAAAATCTCAATAACAACTTGTTTTTTAAACATAACTTCAAGTAAAATGAATCAATGCCTCTTGATTACTTCGATTCCAATTAATTATAAGGAAAATCTCAATAATGAAATATCTTCCATAAAATGGCAACTCAACAATCAAAGAATTCACGTAAAGGTTACAGTAGTAACAAGTCCAAATAAGCATATAAAACAAACTTGGCAAGTAAAGAATATGACATATAATAATAATTTTCAATAAGGAATGTAATGGTTAACATGGAGAAGGAAGAACATAGCATGTGCCAACGATTTCCAATTAAAAACATAAAAGATGCATGAGAGTTTAAAGCGATAGAATTTGCACATAAAAGCCCGAGTTGTATTGGTAAAAAAGAGTCTCACACGTAAGCAAGTCCTTGACAACTCAGCTAGCTACGTGGACCAAGGAAAGCGCTACAGATGGACATAATTTTATAAGAAAGTACGAGATAAAGAGGCACGGTCAATAAACTCACGAGTGCATCAGCCACGAGAAGCCAACTGAAGAGGAAGAGACACGGTCATAATGAACCCAGACAAAGCTGCGGACAGATTCGAGAATTAACAGTTAATGACTTATACGTTACGTAACTCCTATACAACAGTTACGGTTATCCTTTGATGATCCTTTGTAACGCCTCATTAATGTAATGATTAGCCATTAATGAGCAATCATTACATGAACCAAAGCGTTATACTAGGAAATCCCAATATAAAAGGGAAGAAATGTAACCCATAAGGGGGGGAACTCTCGAAGACAATCGACTTTACTTTTCACATACTAAAATATTGTTCATTACTCAATTTTCCTTTATTTATCGTATTATTTTCTTGATTATCAGTAACCCGAGTTCATCTTAAATGGCTTTGGTCAAGGAATCTAATTCTTTGGTTAAACAAATTGGTTCTAGTACCGGGAAACTGATAATCATAGTTTATTTTACAATCGATATCCTTTAAACTATGTCGAATTCCAACAACAACAACAACAATAATGACGACAACAACCACCAGAAAAATGGAACCCCAGTTCCAACTCCTCGAGGAACCCCACGAGGTTCAAGGGAGTCATCCCAGAAAGGTCCGATAATCATCATAATAATAATGAGCAAACGATAGAGAAGGATCGAATAAAGCAATTGATTGCTGAATATGTGGGACAAGCTTTGCAAGAGTTTGCAAGAGGATTACCACAAGCACCACCAACACCATTAACAACCCCTCCAAATAATACCATCATTGCGGAAAATCCGCAGTCTGGGTTAATAAATTCAGCCAGGGGTGACACCCCAAATGAATCTCTTGAAGCAAGACCATGTATGACTAATAACTCTGAGTTACAAAATTTATTGCTAACCATGCAAAAACAAATGAAAGAACAGAATTATCGCATCGAGCAAATCCCTGGAGTACCGCCGATTATCAAAGGCATCGACGTTGATAGATATTCTCAACAGCCCTGGAAGCCAAGTGCAGCGCCCTTGCATATACCCAAGAAGTTCAAAATGCCTAATGTTCCTAAATATGATGGAACAACTTACCCACGTGATCATGTAACTGCTTTTACTACTGGAGTAAAAGGCAATGATTTAACAAAACAAGATATTGAATCAGTCCTTGAAACACTTACAAAAGGAGCCTTAAACTGGTATTCTCTTCTCCCTGAAAATTCTACTGATTCTTTTGTTGAGCTTGCAGATTCGTTTATAAAAGCACACTCTAGTGCACAAAAAGTTGAGAAAAAAATGGAAGACATATTCAAGATAAAGCAAGGAGACACGGAGTTACTCCGTGAGTTTGTAGACAGGTTTCAACGAGAAAGAATGCAATTACCCAGGGTGCCTGATAATTGGGCATCCATGACATTTGCAAGCAACTTAAATGATAAAAGCTCAGAAGCCACGAGATGGCTCAAGGAAAATCTAAGAGAATTTCCAGCTATGACGTGGAACGATGTATACAACAAGTATAATACTAAACTCGGAATAGAAGAAGATATCATTGCTCGATCAAAAGACGAGGAGTATTCTAGATCCAGACGTCCAAATCGGGAGAAAAGATCAGGTAAAAATAGGTACGATCCTTACTTAGGACCCTCGGGACGAGACACACGTCCCAGGTTCGAAAATACTAGACCGTTAGGAAGAGATATATGCTCATCCTCATCTAGATCCAAGAAAGATCAAGATGAACGGTCCAGAGGTAATACCCGAATTGGGGACTATAACTTTAACGTAAACACTACCGAACTTGTCTCAATATTGAGAAATATGGGAGACAAAGTCAAATGGCCCAAAGAGATGCGGTCAAATCTAAATATGAGAAATCCAGATCAATGGTGTGAATTCCATAATGATCATGAACACAGAACCGCAGATTGTAGATTTTTACAAGGTGAAATAGAACATTTATTAAAACAGAGCTATTTAACAGAGTTGTTTAGTGATAAAGGTAAACATGCATACATGAAGAACAGGAAGGAGCCTCCAAAGCCACACTCCCCAAAGCGAACTGTTAACGTGATACATGGAGGAGAGGAAGTAAATGGAATAGGTATTAATTAGAGTCAACGATCACAAATACCCATGGAAAGCGAGTTCGAAAAGATCTAAATGAAGACAAAATAACCTTTGATGATGTAGACTTTGGTGGACTGATGCTTCCTCATAATGATGCGCTGGTAATATCTTTACTTATTTATGACACTAACGTTAAAAGAGTATTGATTGATCCAGGAAGTTCAGTCAATAGCATTTTGATAAAAGTCGTGGAAGAAATGCTAGTGGAAAATCAAATGATCCCAAAGGTACGAGCCATATCTGGGTTCGATAATTCTACAGTGATAACCAAAGGAGAGATTGAACTTTTAATACTTACGCTGAAGGAGTGGTCAAAAACACGAAATTTCAAGTCATTGATACAGAGATGGCTTACAATGTCATTTTAGGAAGACCATGGATTCATGATATGAAAGCGGTCCCATCCACCTTACATCAGGTGATAAAATTCCCATCAGAATGGGGAGTGAGACAAATTAGAGGTGACCAAAAAACTTTCAGAAATATAAACTCGATAACACTTCACAACAAAAAAGATACGGGAGATGTTTGAAATCTTCCAAATGGAAGCCAATGACCAAACAAGTACGGAAAAAATCTTTGATCAATCATGTACAAAAGAAATGAATATTCAAACAGGTACGGGAAAAGACACCAGCGAGACAAGTCCTATTATCATCGAAAATATGTTGGATCACGCAGACATAGATTCTAGACCGGACTTTATTCGTGAAACAGAAGAAGACGAGCATATTAAAACAACAACGGAAGAACTCGAGGCTGTTATGTTGTCTGAACAAAAGCCCGAGAAAAAGTTGTATGTTGGCATGAGATTTCTAGAAAGGTTAACCCCCGAGCAAAAAGGTATGTTAATCGATTATTTAAAATCTAACGCGGATTGTTTTGCATGGTCCCATTCAGATATGACAGGTATTCCACCAGAAGTGATGACTCATAAACTGAATGAAGATCCATCATTCGTACCTGTTAAACAAAATAAAAGAAAGCAAGGAACGTTCAAGAATCAAGTGATTGACGATGAAGTCCAAAAACTCTTGAACATAGGTTCCATACGAGAGGTAAAGTATCCTAACTGGCTAGCTAACACAGTGGTGGTACCTAAAAAGAACGGCAAATGGAGGGTGTGTGTAGATTATACTGATTTAAATAAAGCATGCCCCAAAGATTCATTTCCTTTACCACATATAGATCAGATGATTGATGCTACCGCAGGTCACGAATTATTAAGTTTTCTAGACGCATACTCTGGTTATAATCAGATTAAAATGGATCCCTCAGACGAGGAAAAAACCTCCTTTATTACTAACAGGGGGGCTTACTGTTATAAAGTCATGCCTTTTGGCTTAAAGAATGCAGGAGCTACTTACCAAATGTTAGTGACTAAAAGGTTCCAAGAACATTTAGGAAAGACAATGGAAGTTTATATTGATGATATGCTTGTAAAGTCAACACAAGCGGAAGATCATCTCCAGCATCTCTCTACTACTTTTGATATCTTTCGCAGGTATAATATGAAGCTCAATCCGGAAAAATGTACTTTCGGAGTACAATCAGGTAAGTTTTTAGGATTCCTTGTATCTAACAGAGGAATAGAGGTAAATCCAGCTCAAATAAAAGCTATAGAGGAAATACCTGATATTTTAACAGATAAAAAAGAGGTTCAAGGATTGACAGGAAGAATAGTCGCCTTAGGAAGATTTATTTCCAGGTCCTCCAAAAAAAGCTTTAAATTCTTTTCAGTTCTTAAAAAACAAAATCAGTTCGAATGGACTAAAGAATGTCAACAAGCCCTCAGAGATTTGAAGATTTATTTATCAAATCCACCATTGCTCTCAAAGCCAAAAGAAGGGGAAAGATTGTACATCTACCTGGTTGTTTCAGAAATTGATGTAAGTGCAGTACTGGTAAGAGAAGAGAAAGGTAAGCAATCTCCTATCTACTACGTAAGTAAAACTTTATTAGATGTTGAAACTAGATACCCACATCTAGAAAAATTAGCATTATATTTAATAATAACATCAAGAAAATTACGTCCTTATTTTCAATGTCATTCAATCACTGTCGTGACTTCTTATCCTTAAAGAAATATTTTGCATAAGCAAGAATTGTCAGGAAGATTAGCCAAATGGGCCATAGAATTAAGTGGACATGATATAACATATCAGCCTAGAAAAACAATCAAATCACAAATATTAGCTGATTTTGTAGTTGACTTTAGCCACAGTATTACCCCTGAGGTAGAAAAAGAGTTACAACTCTTTAACGGAATCAATCAAGGTCAGTGGACCCTATTTACAGATGGATCTTCTAACACAAAAGGGGTCGGGTTAGGCATCGTCTTAATATCACCTACAGGTGAAAAGATACGGCAAGCTATTAAATGTTATCCTATAACTAACAATGAAGCAGAGTACGAGACTGTTATTACATGTTTAGAACTGGCACGGGAGCTGTCAATCGAGCAAATCACAATTAACAGTGATTCCCAATTAGTGGGAAATCAGATGTAGGGGACTTACATCGCTCGAGAAACTCGAATGCAACAATATCTAGAAAAGGCACGGGAACTTGTAAGACAGTTCAAAACGTGGAAGATAATACAAATACCTAGAGAAGAAAATGCAGAAGTGGATGCATTAGTAAACCTCGCGGCAGTTACAGAAGTAACAAACAAAGACAACGCCATTGTTGTCCACCTCTTCCATTCAGCAATTGACCAAGACAGGAACGAGGTATCTTTCAATAATTTAACTTGGGATTGGAGAAACAAAATTCTCAGTTTTTGCAGAATGGTACCATACCTGAAGACAAGAAAGCAGCTCAAGCGCTTCACCGCAAAGCAGCGCGATATTGTCTAGTCTGCAACTCATTGTATCACAAAATGTTCGGTGAACCCCTAGCTAAATGCCTCGGACCTAATCAGACGGAGTTCGTGATAAAAGAAGTCCATGAAGGACACTGTGGAAATCATGCAGGAGCAATATCCTTGGTAAAAACCTTAATCTGAACCGGGTATTATTAGCCTAAGATGGAAGAAGATGCAGAAAACTTTATATCTAAATACGACAAGTGTCAGAGGTTCGCCAACAATATGCATAGACCAGCAGAACTGTTGCACTCAGTCATATCACCATGGCCCTTCATGAAATAGGGAATAGATATAGTGGGACCTCTTCCCCCAGCTAAAGGACAGGTACGATTTCTACTCGTACTTACTGTCACACCTCCTTTTTCACCGGGTAAGGGTAATAAGGGAGTTTTTCCAATTAAAGTGACATTATTCGATTTTTGGGATTTATTTTATTCAGAGTCGCCACCCGAATTTTTTACGTCTTTCCGGGACACCATTTATTTATTAAAATCCCAAAACCGAGGAATTTTGACTCCGTTAAATTGT
>ML253837.1:26864-48129 GCA_005239495.1 Nicotiana undulata | reverse complement strand
TATATATATATATATATATATATATATATATATATATATATATATATATATATATATATATATTTGTTTTATTAATAACCACCGACTTAGACCCTCAAGAACCCCTGGCAAGGGATCCATCGTTGGGCCAAGACGATAGGATATAATTACTTTTACCTAGAGAGCGACTGCAGAAAATATTAACAACCTACAATTATAGCATGTCACACTCAAAATGACCAACCTACATATCTACAACATAAAACATACAGGGAATTCACCCCCACCCCACACTTAAAATAAGGACATGTCCTCATAGCCAAACAAAACAGAGTAAGGGAAATGGGACTTCCCTGACAGCTCAATCCTGATCGGAGACGGAGCCGACGTCGACATTGCACGCCCAACCCAAAGCACGGAGCCATCCTATGATTTTCTTCTCTGATTTCCGCTGCTGAGTGGCCGTCTCATCAACTCTTGTACCTAAATCAGCTACGGAGGTCCTCAACCCAGCTACATCATGCTCTAGGCGGTTCAACCGCTATCCCCGACTGGCTTCAGATGGGCCTGCAACTTCCGCAACCTGTGGTGGCTCAGGCTGCTCACCCGTAGTATCCACATCATCATCTACCTGGTGTTGCTCCTCCTCTTCCTCCCCCTCATCACTATCATCATCAGAATCCTGCTCAGTCAACTCCTCAGGTGCTACCGCTTCCTTGCCAATTTTTACCCTCTCGGTCGTGAATGGATGCAGTGTAGGGACTTGGCCGTCTATAGCCAGGTTATGTGGCACATTTTCCTGAAGGCACAACCGGGTGACCAAGGACGGGTAGTACAAATCGTACCGTGGAACCTTGACATGCTGGAACATCTCATCATGTATTACTCTGGCCACGTCGTTTAGAGCATTGTTCATGAAGCACCAAATTAAGCACCCGCGAGGGATTTTCACCTCGGACAGGTTCTTGAATGGTAGGAGGCGGGTGTTTATGAAGTACAACCAGCACTTGGCCTCAAACCTGAGGGCCGAGGAGTGAAACTTGTTCCCATATTTGTACCATTGCAGAGTGGCCCCTGGTTGACATATTACCCCAATGAATTGAGTCCAGGGAGTATGCCGTCCCCTGTATAATTGGTACCCATCTGCGTACCCGTCAGCCGGTGGAGGTAGCCTATAAAGAATCCGGATAGTTTCCAAAGAGGCATCAACCGGTCTCTTGCGTACTGTCACAACATGGTTCACATGTTCCGGCAGGTTCGCATAGAATTCCCGGACAAGCATAATATTCGCAACAGCAGGCTCCTCCAAAAATATATCTAGACATCGGCGCCGCAGCTCTGCGGGTATAGTGGGACAGGTTACCTCTAACGCCTTGGAATCCATAGCCTGCTCTGGCACAATGGTTTTGGCCTCTTTTTGATTAAATCTTTCCTGGGCTTTTGCAGACACGAACTTGTGATTGTTGAAAGGCCTGGAATCTACGAACTTCCGAGGCCACCCACGGTGTTAGCTGGCGCTGGGCGGTTGGAGGAGGTTCCTGCTGCATGATGCTTACGAGGAGGCATGATACCTGCAAATAGTCCAACATCAGCTCAATACAGTTAGGTGATCCAACCATGGCTACTCAGACTTCACCACAGACTTGGTCACAACACATCCTCCCAAGAGGCATTTTGACAAACACGTGGGGGACATTGGTCGAATAGACGCCCAAGAGTTTTACCAACCCGCAAGAATCACCACCCATATGAACCCTATAAACATATCATCTGATAAACGCACCCATCAGCCCCTACATAGCCATTACCAAGTATTTCTACACAACAAGGAAGCCTAACCTCTACTTAACAAACCAAGAAAAACAAAGAAACTAAAGAAAATAAAATTACACAAAATTAAAAGAGATGAAGAGAATACATACCAGTAGAGAGGGTGAGAGAAGGATATTAATGGTTGGTGAGGGAGGTCGTGAGAGTGGGGTAAGTGCAGAGGTTGCAGCTTGCTAAGTATGGAGGGTGAGGGGAAAGTGAGAAGGGGAAGAAGAAGAAGAAGGGGGAGATGGTGTTGGTGTTGTAGTGAGAGAAGGAGAGGGGGAATGTGGAAAGGTGGGGCTTTGGGTTGTTGATTAATTGGGTTATGGAAATTAAAATAAATAAACACAAAGTAACAATTAAAAAAAAATAACTTACCTGATGGCGAGCAGGCTAGCGCGACCTTAGCGCTGCCGTAGCGCGGGCGCGCTAGTCTGACGTGGGGCAGGCAGTGAGAAACCCCACTAGCGCGAACTTAGCGCGGTATTAGTGCGTCCGCGCTAGTGGAAAAATTATTGGGGCAGTGAAAAACCTGACTAGCGCGGTTGCGCTAGTCCAGGCGTTTTCAGTGCTTCATGTCATTTTTCTTCCTTCATGGGAGCTCCGACTCGCCCCTTTTTCTCGAACACCTGCACATGTTAGTATCTCTCCTAAAAACACTATAAACGTTGGGTTGCCTCCCAACCAGCGCTTGATTTAATGTCGCGGCACGATGAGTACAACAACCAATGGGTTGCCTCCCATGAAGCGCCTGATTTAATGTCGCGGCATGACGCAGAATGAGCGTATTTAAGGATCGCTCAACCTCTGTGGTTCATCGAGTCGCACTACAGACAACTCTTTCGTTTCATCCATTCCCACATACATTTTGAGTCTTTGGCCATTAACGTTGAAGATGTTGGTGCCATTTTCACTTGTTATCAACACAGCCCCAGAAGGGAACACTTCTTTAACACAGTACGACCCAGACCATCGAGACTTAAGATTACCAGGAAACGGTCTCAACCGTGAATTATACAATAATACCTTGTCTCCCGGTTTGAAATGTCTGTCCACAATGTGCTTGTCATGTAGCCTTTTCATTCTTTCCTTGTATAGCCTTGTACTTTCAAAAGCGTGATATCTGAATTCCTCCAGCTCATGCAGCTCTGTCAGTCTATTTTCCCCAACAGCATCGGGGTCCATGTTCAATTGCTTTAAGGCCCACCAAGCTCGATGTTCAAGATCCACAGGCAGATGGCAGGCCTTCCCAAATACCAACTTGTATGGGGACATACCGATTGGTGTTTTGAATGCGGTTCGGTAGGCCCAGAGTGCATCGTCAAGCTTTTTCGCCCAATCAGTTCTTGTGGAGTTTACAGTCTTCGTGAGCACACTCTTGATCTCTCGGTTAGAGACCTCTACCTGCCCGCTTGTTTGGGGGTGATACGGGGTGGCCACCCTGTGGCGCACATCATATTTAGCCAGCAACTTCTCAAAGACCCGGTTGCAAAAGTGTGTGCCCCCATCACTGATAATAGCTCTCGGAATTCCAAACCGGGTGAAAATATTCTTCTTCAAAAACCCCACCACCACTCTCGAATCATTGGTGGGGAATGTTGCAGCTTCCACCCATTTGGACATGTAATCCACAGCAATAAGTATATACTTATTTCCGTAAGAGCAGACAAAGGGACCCATGAAATCGATCCCCCAAACATCGAACACCTCAACTTCCTGCATTGGCTTCATAGGCATCTCATGTCGACGGGATATGTTTCCCGTTCTTTGGCATTCATTGCATCCTTTTACCTACTGGTGGGCGTCCTTGAAAATCATTGGCCAGTAAAAACCGGCATCTAACACCTTCGCTGCNGACGCATCTTCGGATCATGTTATCAATACAAATTCTGAACAAATATGGTTCGTCCCAATAATAATTTCTGCAGTAGCAATATAATCGTTTCTTTTGCACAGAGGAGAGCTCATAAGGGTCGATGCCACATGCAAGGTAATTAGCAATATCTATGTACCATGGCACCTTTTCCACACTTGTGGCCAGCAGCTGCTCATCTGGAAAGGTTTCCAGAATATCCTAAGACTCAGGTGCCTTTTCATCACCTTCAAGGCGTGATAAATGATCAGCGACTTGGTTATCCGTTCCCTTACGGTCACGAATCTCCAAGTCACACTCTTGTAAGAGTAGCACCCAACGAATTAGGCACGGCTTAGACTCTCTTTTCTCAACTAAGTACCGAATGGCTGCGTGATCAGTGTACACAATCACCTTTGACCTGATCAAGTCAGACCTGAACTTGTCAAAGGCAAACACTACAGCCAACATCTCTTTTTCTGTTACCGTGTAATTCAGCTGAGCTCCACTCAATGTCCTACTTGCGTAGTAAATTGGGTGCATTACCTTGTCTCTGCGCTGCCCCAACACGGCTCCCACAGCGTAGTCACTAGCATCACACATGAGCTCGAATGGTTGCTCCCAGTCGGGGGAAACTATAATCGGTGTTGTGACTAACCGCTTCTTTAGCTCCTCAAAAGCCACCCTGCAATCATCAGAAAACACAAATGGGTTATATTTTTCTAGCAACTTACAGAGAGGGTTGGCAATTTTGGAGAAATCCTTGATGAATCGCCGGTAGAATCCGGCGTGCCCCAGGAAGCTACGAATAGATTTGACTGTCATGGGTGGTGGAAGTTTTTCAATCACCTCGACCTTGGCTCTGTCCACCTGGATACCTTTACTCTAAACTAAATGCCCCAAGACGATTCCTTCGTGTACCATGAAATGACACTTCTCCCAATTCAGCACCAGGTTCGTCTCTATACATCTTGTCACACCTCCTTTTTACTACCCCGACAAGGTAATAAGAGAGTTTTTCCAATTAAAGTGACAATCGAAACGGGATTATTTTATTAAAATTCAGAGTCGCCACTTGGGATAATTTATGGTGTCCCAAGTCACCGGTTTATTTTAAATCCCAAATCGAGGAAGTTTTGACTTTGTTTTAAGTCGTCTGCGAACCAGATATCCGAGTAAGGAATTCTGTTAACCCGGGAGAAGGTGTTAGGCATTTCCGAGTTCCGTGGTTCTAGCACGGTCGCTTAATGATTAAACTTGGCCTAAATCGTTTAATTACTATTTTTGTACCTATGTGTATTTTTATATCTTTTACCGCTTTTATTATTCCTTTGTATTCAAAGAATTGTTTGATACGGGTCACGTATGCGTAAACCCGTATAGTTTAAAATGTGTCTAAAATCATGTCACGCGAACGTGTACACAATTCTTGACGCTGAACTCGTTTAATAAGATAAATAAAATGCACAAGCGCGTATTTTGTTTTGTTGTCAACAGATACGGGAATTACGTCACGCGGACGTGTATGCAATTCCTATAATTTTAAGAAAATCGTTCCCTAAAGTGTACCTACGAGTGTTCATTTTAATCTTTATTTGTGCTACGTAAACGTATACACAATTTTGAGAAAGGGTATATTTTAGTTGTTTTCATCCAAAGTTACGTAAAACGTATACTCCGAAAATTAATTTATCCTCTGAATTTAAGACATTCATTATCTAAAGGATTTCGAGGCTCACTTTATCTAAATTAAAATCCTAAGTCAAGTCACGAGATTGGGCTATGGCCTAGTCTAACCCGGTTTTTATCACTTTAGGCCACTCTAACTTGGTTATTTAATGTGTTTCAGAATAGAGTAGCTAAACAATTAAGGACCAACATATTAACACATTTCGCGTTTATATGACAATGAATAAGTCAAATTTGAATTGCGAATCTAATGTCACGTATAAACAAACGAAGTCTCTTTACAATATGACTCGTTTACCAACAATAATTTTTGTACATAATTCATGGATTAAAAGGGCTTTTCTCATAAAGAACTTTACTAACAGTAAATTTTTTTTTAAAAAAAAAAGTTTAGCTAGCGAGACTTCTTGATTTGAAATCATTTGCAAATTGGTACACAAATACCTAAGTAAAAACTTACCATATGAGGACAGTGTGGATAATCTGAACAAAATTAGTGAATACCCTCATATATCTTCATTTCGTAAGCTGATGTAATGAGATAGAAATAAGTAATACTGCATTTTTTATTCTTAAACAAGTTTGTATTATGATAACGATGATGCAGGTACAACATTCGACATTTAGACCAAAAGCTATCTAGAATCATCATACAATGTGTTAAGCTGAATCTAAATTCAAAACTCAAAGACCCACAATTAAATGAAGTACAACTCGTTCAGCAACCATAATGATAAACTAATGGAAATGAGTACCAGCAGATTCAGTACCTGAAAATGAACCATTGAATGTTTAATACTAAAATATCCCAGTAAATACAAAATAAATAGCAGAATTATAAAAAAGGTTAAATAAAGTAGTTAAAGGACCAAGAATAAGACGTAGCATTGATTCCATGGATTCTCAGCATGTATATTCCACATAACCTGTTTACATCCCATTTGCCATTCAAAGTTCAAGAGGTGTACCTGATTACAGTAAATGAACAAAATGAGGAGATATACTTCTGAGATCAGCAACTAACAGCAACGCAAAACCAAGAGGAAAACCACGAAATCCCAGAATTGATTTTATCTTCAAGACTTAGCTTCAAAATACAGGCAAAAAACCCAGAGATTTTTACCAATTTCAGGGTGTATTCTTAGGGTGTCCTCCTTCCTTTTGTCTGTGAGTCAGTGTCCTTAGATAGGGAAGAGCCTTTTTATTTCCCATGTACTGATCTCTAAAATTAAGGGATAAAAGAGAATCTTTTGTAACCAATTTCTTACAGCTGTCCCATTCTAGAATGTCCTGATATTTTCTGATTTTCCTCTATTTTTGTTGCTTTGAATTTAAACCCTTAAGTTCTGCTTAATACAAATGAACCCCTAGTTTTGGCCTAGTTACTGATTTTCAATACCCTATATTTCCCTATTTCTTTGAATCCCCTTTCAAGTTCCAATTTCAATTAAATGCCTTGATACGGACACATGTAAACAAATTAACTGACAATTATGCGATTTGAAACCAGCCATTTACATATGGTCAAAACAGAAAATCCATCCTAAGGAATTAATTCTAAATCGTCTAATTAACTTTAATAACCTATTTTAGTCTGAACTAAATTGAAATTAAGATCTAATTATCTAACAGAACAGGAAACGAAACAAGGAAAAGGGAAAAGAACTAATTAGTAATTAAGACCTAATTATCTAACAAAACAGAAAACGAAACAAGGGAAAGGGAAAAGAACTAATTAGTAATTAAGACTTAGTTATCTAACCAAACAGAGAACGAAACAAAGGAAAGGGAAAAGAGAAGTACACTGGTTTGGCCGGCAATAGTTGAAAAAGACAAAGCGAATCAACGAGCGGTGAGAACGACGAAACTTGGCCTGTCAGTGTCGACTTGGACGGAATCCGGCGAACTTCGAAATGGGCCGAAAATGATACTAATCGATTTTTCTTACGGAGAACAATTGATTGGTATAAGTTTCGACTCAAATCGAGTCTTGCAACAGTGAAAAATTGGAAAAAGAAACGAACTAAGTTCTTATTCCCCTCTTTGGAATCTCAGATTTGGATTCGTCACAAATGGGTGAGGATTTCGGGGAAATTAATGGTGGGATGTGGTTGAGGATAAAGAGAGGGTTATTTGGTACAAATTTGGAGCGGATTGGTGGTGCTCCACCGCCAGTGGCGATTTCCGGCCGGCGAAGCAAGGCGGAGGACCGGTGGAGCCGTGGTAGGAGACGGCGGGGACGACTGGCCCTTAGAGAGAGGATAGAGAGAGACGGTCAGGGGGGTGTAATACTTTGGGGTGAATGAGGGTAGGTGGGGGTTGTTTGGACAGTTAAATACTAATTCGATGGGGAATTCCCAGCCGTTAGATCAAAAGAGATCAATGGCTAGAATCCTTCATAACCTGAACGAAGCCGTTTTAGTATTGTAGGGGCTGGCCGGTTTGGGCTTTAGGGAGTTGGAACTGGTGTGTTATATTTTGGGCCTGGGCAAGTTAGCCCAGGTCAGATTTTAAACCTATATTGAACTAATTAATTGAATCTAATTAAACTAAAACTCAATAACAAACTGTAGTGATTGATTATAACCTAATTTTATCTATTTTATAGATTAATTGGTAAAACTAATTAAAAGTAAAGTAATTAACTGAACATTCGTATCATTGAAGAACAAATTTTCGCGCTTTTGTTGGAAAAACAATTAAGTTAGGAAGTTAACCCTTAAATCTACCTTATGTCAAATGATCATATCTTGTTATTAATCAATTCAATTAATTATCAATAATAATTTTGTAACCCACTTGCATTTAATAATTTTTAAAACAAACTGTGATTATGCAATGCAAAACCGATTCTTGGATAACACTAAAATTCAACAACATTTATAAATTATTATTATTTTGTTGAATTTTGTAGGATTGTATGGTGGGTAAAAAATCACGTGCTCACACATCTCTTCAGCACACGGTTTAAATTTGCTAGGCATTCATCAAACGAATTTTCCACTACTGAGAAGTCTTCCATTAAGACCTCCATGATATCTTCCACCATGTCTGTGAAAATGGCCATCATGCACCGTTGGAATGTTCCAGGTGCATTGCAGAGGCCAAAGGGCATCCTTCTAAAAGCAAACACCCTATAAGGGCATGTGAAGGAGGTCTTTTCCCTATCCTCGGGGGCAATAGAAATTTGGTTGTACCCCGAATACCCGTCAAGGAAGCAAAAGTGAGACCTCCCTGCTAGCCGGTCGAGCAACTGATCAATGAAGGGACGTGGGAAATGGTCTTTGCGGGTGGAAAGGTTAAACTTTCGGTAGTCCATGTATATTCTCCAACCCGTGACGGTTCTGGTGGATATAAGCTCATTTTTTTTATTCTTTACCACCGCCATACCACCCTTCTTTGGTACACACTGTACTGGGCTAACCCAGCTGCTGTCAGAGATGGGGAAAATGATTCCCGCATCTAACCACTTTATAATTTCCTTCTTCACCACTTCCTTCATATTCGGGTTCAAGCGCCTTTGGTATTCCCTGGAAGGTCTGTGTCCCTCTTCCAGGAGAATCTTATGCATGCAATAGGCTGGGCTGATCCCTTTGATATCTGCCATGGTCCACCCAATGGCAGTCTTGCACTCTAAGAGTACCTGTAACAGCTGTTGTTCCTGCACATCTAACAAACCAGATGAGATAATAACAGGTAATGTAGAGTTAGGTCCAAGAAACGCATACCTGAGATGGGCTGGTAAAGGCTTCAGCTCTAACTTGGGTGGTTCTTCAACTGAGGGTATGGCAGGCGGACTCTCTCTCTTTTCTAAGTGTAAAGGTTCAATTTCGAGAGTCCTCGGCCACATCCCTTTTCCTTCCAGAGCTAAGACCCACTCTGCCAATTCCTCACCATTCACATCATCTAAGTTCATCAAACATGCAGCCAAAGTGTCCGCAACAGTCAGGGACGCATCATCTTCGTCCAGTATCACGTCCACGACATCAACGAGAGAGCAGTTGGCGAACTCACTTGGTCGCCTCATAGACTTCTGCACGTTGAATGTGATTTCCTCATCATTGAGCCTCATCTTAATCTCACAATCAATAAGGACTCTGCATGTGGCCAAGAATGGCCTTCCCAAGATTATGGGAATTTCTTCATCTACCCGACAGTCTAAGATCACAAAATCAGAAGGGAACAAAAATTTCCCCACTTGCACTAACATATCGTCCAGAATACCCGACGGTCTCTTCACCATCCTATCAGCAAGTTGCAACAGCATGGATGTAGGCCTGGCTTTACCAATCCCCAGTCTTTTATAGATGGCCAGCGGCATCAGATTGATGCTGGCCCCCAAGTCACATAGCGCTTTGGCGAAAGCAAAGTTGCCAATAGTACAAGGAATTGTGAAGCTCCCTGGGTCAGACAACTTTTCAGCAATAGGACGCGTCACCACCGCACTACAAGTCTGGGTAAGGGTGACAGTAGCTAAATCTTGGAAGTCAAATTTTCTAGACATCAAGCCCTTCATCATTTTAGCGTAGCCAGGCATTTCCTTCAAAGCATCAATCGACGGGATATTTACCTGTATTTGCTTTAACATGTCCAAGAACTTCTTATACTGCTCATCCTTCTGATATTTTGCCAACCTTTGAGGAAATGGGGCTGGCGGTCTCTTCTTTCCTGTTATCTGTTCTTTTTCTTTTTCAACCGCCACCTCTACTACCAGCTCGGAGCTTTCCTCCATTTCCTTTTCAGCTTCACTTTGCTCGCTGGATTTTTCTTCCACTGGCTGCACTGTGGCCTTTGTCAAAAGAGTTGCATCATCAATTTCAATAGGCAATTGCACTAGTGTATCTGGCTGTCTGCTCTCACGTACCCTCTCCTACTCCAATTCCAGGTCTCTGCCATTGTGGAGACTTACTGCCATTAGTTGCTTTGGGCCCTGGTCCCTTGGATTCACCTGAGTATCAGCAGGTAAGGTTCCATGAGGACGATTGTGCACTGCATTTGAAATCTTCCCCAACTGTACCTCAATGTTTTTAATGGCTGAGTCATGGGCATCTACTCTTTCGCTGATCTTGGCAGTTGACCCAATCACTTGTTGCATCATAGCTTCTAACCTGGCAAACCCATCTTCTTGTCTCCCCCTATGTTGCTTCTGAGGGGGATTATAAGCTTGTTGCTGAGCCTGGTTGTTGTATCCCTGAGCTCGTTGGTAAGGTGCCATGTTACCCTGAGGTCTCATGGCACCCATGTTACCGTTATTGTGCTGCAGGTGGGGTGGTCTGTAAGGTTGAACCTGCTGACCCCAATTCTGACCTCCCTGTCTCTGACCTCCATAATTAGACATATAGTTCATGTCTTCCGGATAGGGAGCTTGATTGCATTCTGTATTCCAGTGATTACCCATAGGTTGACTTACGCAAGATGTGCATAATCCCTCATTGGTAGTGCCTACAATATGGACCTGCTGCTTCACGCCTGATTCCTCCACTTTCTTTGTGAGAATACTCATCTGAGTCATCAATGTAGCCATGTTCTCAGCCATAGTGTTGGATGGGTCTAGTGGTACTGAGTGAACAATTGGGGTGATAGGTGCACCCCTAGTGGTCCACCCTGAATTTTGTGCCATAGTGTCAAGTAAGCTTTAACACTCTCTCCACGTCTTGCTGAGATACGCTCCACCTGCTGATGCATCTACATTGGCTTTCACACTATCAGCTAGCCCCATATAGAACCGTTGCCCCAACATCTGCTCAGGAATACCATGATGTGGGCAAATAACCAGCATCCCTTTAAATCTCTCCCATGTCTCTTGCATCGTTTCCATGGGCTTCTGTTTGAAACTGATTATCTCATCGATCTGTTGTGTTGTCTTGTTGGGTGGATGAAATTTTCCCAAAAAATGCTTGACCAATTCCTCCCATGTAGTAATAGAATTGATTGGGAGTGAATTCAGCCAAGTTTGAGCAACCCCTGTTACCGAGAACGAAAACAATAACAGTCGTAGAACATCCGGGGTAACATTTGGTTGTCGCTGGGTTTTGCATATGGACAGAAAGTTCTTCAAATGCTGCTGAGGGTCCTCGGCATATGACCCCGAAAATAGCCCCTTATTCTGCAACAAATGCATCATATTATTCGTGATCTGAAAAGACTCTTCTTCAATCTAGGGGACCACAATCGCGGTTGCCAAGTTATCATTTGTGGGTTGCGCCTAGTCATATAGTGGCGCCTCAGGTGCAATGGGCGCCTGAGGCGCAACATTTCTTGCTGCAGGGTTGACCAGCCCATCACCAATAACCTCACCATCAATATTAACTCTGTTGTTTAGTTCTGCCATATCAAATTCTATTGGTTCAATGTTTGTATGTCGTTTGCTTCTCCGATTGGCTCTGTTCACGACCCTGAAAACTTTTTCGGGGTCTGGTAAAGCTTCAAAAACGTCACCAGTTCTCGAAGAGTTCCTAGGAATGCACCTGTACCACCGATTCAACAAACGTTAGAGATTCAATAATTGAGTGAAATCAAAGAAACTTGACTATAATTAAGAATTTTTGCATTTTTCTTCAACTATCCTTGATAATACCGTTAGTCCCCGGCAACGGCACCAAAATTTGATCACTCTCAACTGTTTCTAAGAAAAGACTAAGCGGGCGTTGCAAATATAATCCGGGGTATTATGCCAGAGTCGAATCCCACAGGGACTTAACGTATCAAGAAAAGCCGCTTCAAAGTACTAAATTCTTACTTAATCAACTTTCGCAAACTTTATGAATAATAAGAGATGTTTTAATTAATATTATCGTTAACTAAAATGATAAACTAGGATTAAATAACAAGTATATGTAAACTAGTGGAATAAAGGTCTAAGACAATGGTTTCCCCCGTTGGTTCTTTCCCTAGTTGCATGTTCCTATAGCTTTGATTTGGTTGTCTCTATCAATCATGAACTCTCCAGCTATCGTAAATCTTTCTCAAGCATTTATGACAATTTACTAGACGCACTCTCTCGAACTACGCTAGCTATATTTACGTTACGGTTCACTTTAAATTGCACCCGATGTATATTATCTCTAACCCAACCTCTCAACTCTCGGTTATGACTCTCGTCTATACTCCGGGAGTGGTGTTGTTCAACAACTACCTAAATATGCACTCTTTCTCAAGCAGATACATAATAAATAAGAACAGCTAGTTGAGGTCCCTTCAACAAACTACAATCAAAACGTAGTTGAACAAATAGAGATTAATAACCAACTCAAAACTATATTATCATGCCAACAAGTTCATCTCCAACGGGTTTCACCAAAATCTTAGATTAAAGTATTTAGCTACTCATAATAATAACAAAAACTACAAAGGAATTCATAGTCAATGGTAAAGAACAAAAGAGGAAGATATGGATTGATGCCAAATTGCCTCCTTGCCTCTTGCCCTTCTTTTTCTTGTTCTCACTCTAAAATAACCTATATCCTGTCTCTTGGACGAGTTGAGCCTTTTATAGTTGGTGTGGATTGGCCTTGGACTTCCGAAATTACCCTTCCGTTTGTGTTTCACGGGTCTGGACTAGCGCGGGCGCGCTAATGCCCGCGCTAGTTGAGTTACATACTGCCTACGGATAGCTGGACTAGCGCGGGCGCGCTAGAGCCCGCGCTAATGGGGTTCTTCACTGCTCATCGAGTCTTCAACCTTTAAATCACCCACCAGGTACCCCATGGTCTATTCTACTCCAATTGTTGCCCGGATCACCATCATAAGTTGCCGTTACGGTCTTGTACTCCTGTAGAACACAAAAATCATCATTAGGGCCAATTTTATCATTATTTAACAACTTACGACAGTAAAGCATCATTAAGTTAGAGTATAAACATACGCCAAATTATACAATTTTAGCCTATTATCAGTTATCATCTATTTATTTATGCATCAAAAATTTTGTAAAGCGAGCTGAATTAATTTCAAAATGCATCGAATTAAAAGGAAGTGAATTAATAAAAAACGAGTCGAACAAATATACATCCCAATTTATTCTCTTTGACTAGTGATAAGTTTAAATTAAATCTGGTAGCACGCGCAACCAACAAATCCTGGATCCGTCTATGCTTGTAAACGCTATTCATAAAGTTTCATTTACATTAAAACAATGGGGGGAAAAATGGTATTGACTTACGACGTTGCGAAGGTCGGTAGGGAGCTGTTGAATGAGGAGAGCAAAGCTGCGAGAGACGTTGCGGAGAGTAGTGTAGCAGAAGGACCAGTGTGGCTGCAATGGTGTCCGCTTCTCGATGAGTTTTGCAGCTAACATGAGCTTCATCAATGGGTATACTTCATCCGGATGCCTCATAATCTCCCCCATCATTATTCCCATTCTTCTATATTTTTTGTTCAGGCAAATATTGGACAGCAGTGTCACAAAAAGAAGTGTGATGACAAGTGCTAATGACAGTATATATATATATATATATATATAAAAGAATGAGAAAAACTGAGACTTTATGAGTTGAGTGGATAACATATAAACAAGTGATTTGATGTTTGAACACCGTTTATTGATCGGGTTCTACGCATTTCATGCATTTGTTCTAATTTATACATTATTCTTTTCTTTCTAGTAATATGTTTTTAAACAATGACATGCTATATTTTATATATATAGACAAAGACGGACCCAGAATATATGAAGGTCAGGGATGCACTTTTGGATTCATACCAGAATTTAGATTGTACTAAACACATATACATGTATAAATAAAATTAAATACAAAATAATAATATATACATTCTGGCAAGTTGATGTTCAATTTTTCATTCTAATATATTATGTTTTATTCTTTTTTTGAATTCAAACAAACGTGATCCGTGTGTTTTATGTTACATTATGATCATATTATTGAGCTAAACTTTACTAGTCAAATTCAATAGTGTAGTAATGCCCCAATCCATGTAAGGGGGAAGATCATTGCTGTATAATATAATGATGTATGCTAAATAATATAGGGTTGTTAATATAGCTGCCGACAAGCTAACTAATTAGGTTTTTTTATATTCTTATGCCACATAGAAAACCTTATTACTCTCAATGTTTAAGGTTTGACTTAATTACACTTAGTATACCAAATTACTAATTCTATGTCATACTTAATTAAGGGTCTAATTAATTGGACGTTTTTTACTCCTTAATTAAAGGTGTCCATATATCCCACGTTTCTCTCTCCCCATAATTCCTAACCAGCGCCGTTTTCCCCTCCCCTTTCTTCCTCTTCTCCATTCCTTCTTCTTCTCATCGTCTCTCTCTTTCTTCAAAAATTTGTTGGCTTTTCTTTTGCAGGGAAGATAATGGTTAACTTTTCAAGAGTTTTATGGTAATGATGGCAAGCAACTGCCTGGAAGAAAAGAAAGATAAAGATTGGCGCTAAGACTTGATAAGTAACATCATGTTGCAGTTTCTTTCTAAAACCAACTTCAGATATGGACTATGCCAACTTCAGACAAAAACGTATGTGAAGTATTGGGACTAATTTCATAGATTGAATTTCAATCGCGTGTTTGAAGTTATTCCCAAAGTTGGTATACAATCTATGTATAATGAATACATAGATTGTAGTTTAATTGTAGTAGAAACGATATTGAGATCTGTTTGACTTTGTAGTTTATTTGTAGTTTTTTTGTAGAGTTTTTGTAGATGAAGAGAAAATTTTGTAGTCAACAATGAAGATTGGTCAATCAGTGAAAGCGAGGTTACAGGCAGGCTAGCAAGGAGGAAGGGTGCTCCTGCATTGAATGAGAAAATAAGAGTCCAGAGAAAGAAGAAATAGTGTCATGTTTATGTAGTTTAGTTGTTGCTAGTTGGTAGTTGAAGGAGAATACACAATTTTCTGAACAAATCTTTTATGTTTTAGTAGTTCACTTGAATATAAATTGGTTGTTTTATCTTCATTTGTTCAATCTTTACAGCACTGTATCTTAGTTATATTAAACGTAGTTATTATGATGTTAGAATACAATTTGTCTACAAAAAAACTACACATTATCTACATTCTGGACACACTCAATGTCGTGATTGTATATAATTTTGTAGTTGAATATATTCATAATTTGTATGAAATACCTCCAAGTTGTAGGTAATTTCTGTATATAATTTTCAGTTCAAGTTAAATTACACAACAAAATATCTACAAGTTATCTACAAATTATCTACAATCTACAATTTAACTACAATTTCTCTATATTTTATCTACAATCTAGAAACACCGTATATTACAATTAATTTTTTTTAGCAGTTGTATTGTAGATAATAAATATTAAAATTCAACTACAATATATCAAAAATAAATTTAGATGCTTGACACAGAGTATCTACAGTTTTGGTTTCTACAATGTGAGTTGATTTTGATGAATGATTGTTCGACTTTGTCATTTCTGATATGAGGAAAAATATCGCCGAATTGAATTCCACAATTTGATTCCAGTTTTACTAAATATTGACATCTCTGAATCAACAATTATATATGCATTCTAAGAAGGACACGTAACTCTTTATTTTTAGTTAACCGTTAAGAAATTTGTCAGTAAATGTATATAATTTACTAAATATGTTAGCAATGTCCGTGACATTCTTCTATATTAGAAAATCAGGGAAAAAGTAAAATAAAAGAAAAACTGTTTTCCTTTTCCAGAAAACAGTTGCTATTTTTCCAAGTCCCATGAATGCATGGAGCAACAGATCTTCAAAATTAATTATCGCCTAATTCTAACTCAAATTCATGACAAATTGGCATCAGGTTCATTTTAGCCTTTTCAATTATTTTCGGTAAAACTTTCGATCGATATTAATCTGGATCCTATGCTAAAATCTGGAAAGGCATCGGTTGAGGAACGATCGAATTTGTATGGAGATTATAATCAAAAGATTGATTATGTTTTCAAGATTGTTTTAATTGGAGATTCTGCAGTTGGAAAATCTCAGCTTTTGGCTAGATTTGCAAGGAATGAATTTAGCTTTGATTCAAAGGCTACAATTGGGGTTGAATTCCAGACAAAGACTCTGCTTGTTGATAACCGGACCGTCAAGGCTCAGATTTGGGACACTGCAGGACAAGAAAGGTGTGCATTTTTCACTTCAATATTTCTTTCTCTGCTTCTCTTTTTAAATTTTTATGTTTTTTTCACCTTCTCCTTTCAAAAATATTCCTAATAAACCACGGAGACATGTAGGGATGGTTGGATCCTCCATTCTTTACCAGAAGTCTCGGATTTGAGCTATGGATACATAATGGTTAAAGAGGAAAAAATAAAGTTTTAATGCTCCTTCCCAAGCCAACTATAAATTGAAATTAGGTCCTCATGGTTAAGGACTAATTTCCATATATATGTTTTTTTTTTCTCGAGTTTTGGTTTCTACCAATTATCAGAAGTTTTTTTTTTTGGTAAAGAAAGATATTTATATATAGATACTAAGCATAGATTACAGGGAGCTGGTTTACAAAACTAGTAGTATCGTTAGTACCTAAACCTGGCAAAGCAAAAGTTTGATCCATACTATCTATATCCGTACTATCATATTGTCTATTATGGTTAACTTCTAAGCTATTACAAGTAGTGGACTGAGTTTGCAGTGTAGTTGTTTCTGAACATGCATGTCTACCATAGTCAAAAAGGTCCACTGAGTTTGGCGCATCTATTGCTATCTTATCTTGTAATAGGCTTGTTGTATCAAAAAGAGGAGGTTCATCCCAAAGTAGTAGAGATTCCATACACAGCATAGTAGTTCCTAGCTTAGCTATTGCATCTGCAGTTCCATTTTGCTCCCTGTATACATGAGTAACTGGTGGATCATGGAGTTTGTGTAGGAGGTACCTACAGTCAGATATTAAGTTAGCGTACTTGGGGTTGTTACTGTGCAGAAGACGTATTACCTCTTTTGCATCAAGTTCCACATGTAGTGGCATAAGTTTCCGTTGTTCTGCTATCTCCAGGCCCTTAAGAAGTGCCTAGAGTTCTGTCATAAGACAATCAGTATTTGTAGTAGGTCTAAAAAAAACCACAATCCAATCTCCCAGATGGTTTCTAATTAACCCTCCAATACCACCTTTGTGTTTTTGTATGGATACAGATCCATCCGTATTTAGCTTGTAGGAGTTTGATGGCGGAGGCAGCCATCTTAAGTACCTAGGTACTCTTACACTCGTCTTGTGATTATTTGCAACTAGGTAACTATACTTAGTAGCCAGAGACATTATTGTGCTTGGGAGAAGTGTTACCCTTTTCTTATCATATAAATTTTTATTTCGAATTATCCAAAGATTACAGAGACTTACTATGACAAAAGTAGTAGCATTTATATTATTAGGCAAGCGTAACAATTTTTGATAAATTAAAGCGCGAAGCCATTGACAAGGTTTGGTCATTGTAGCCCGTCTATTTACCAAGGTTTCTATTCCAAGTGCATTACAGTACTTTAAAGCATTAGGGCATGTGAGGAATATGTGATCAATAGTCTCCTGAGGTGCATTGCAAATATGACAGTGAGCAATTGTAGTGATCCCTATTTTATTAAGGTAATTGAGGGTGGGAAGTCTGTTATGTAAAATTAGCCATAGAAAGATTTTGTGCTTTGGTTGAGCCGTTGTTTTCCAAATCCAACAAAAGCCAGTTGTATTGGTTGGCTTATTGGGGAGCAATGTGTTATAAGCTGATTAAACAGTGAAATTACCATTAATTGTAAGGCCCCAAGTTAGCCCGTCTGTTTGCGTAGTATATTTAGAGATATAAATGTTTTGTATTAAAGTTTGAATTTCCTTTTGCATTTCAAAGCAGAACGATGTCCAATTCCAACTGTGATTTAGAAACATAGTGGATAGATGAAGATTGTGAAATGTCTTTGGAATTGGTCCTATAAATAAAGACCTCAAAGGGGTTCCTATGTTAATCCAGGGATCTGTCCATAGGTCAATGATATCCCCGGTATCTATTTCCCATTTTATACCCTTTTGACAATCATGCCATCCCTGTAGAATGTTTCGCCATATAGGAGAATAATTTTGCATATCGGACTTTGTTAGGTGCTTATTAATTAAAGTATTTGCCCAAAGTGAGTGAGGGTTTTTAAAAAGCCTCCATGCTAGGCTAGCTAGTAGTGCATTGTTTTTCAGTTTTAGCTTTTGTATATTCAAACCTCCTTCCTCTAAAGGAGTAGTGATTAAGTCCCAATTAATTAAGTGAAGTTTTTTCTTTGTTTGTGTTGTACCCCAAAGGAAGTTTCTTTCATACAGTTCCATTTTACGAATAGTATTGGATGGAATTTTAATAAATTGCAGAATATGGTTAGGAAGAGCACTAAGAGTTGATTTAATAAGGGTTACTCGTCCTGCTGTAGTAAGGAAGTTTGTTTTTCATCCCGCAAGTCGTCCTTTAAAATTATCAAGCAAGAATTGAAAATCTGCTTTAGTAGCTCTTTTATTAAAAATGGGAAACCCTAAATATTTTCCAAAGGTGTGACCTTCTTTCATTAAGAAAGATCGGAATATAAAAGCTTTATTCTCCTCCGGGCAGTTTTTAGAGAAGAATATTTTTGATTTGTCGTAGTTTAACTTCTGACCAGAAAGGAATTTGAAATTGTTAATGACATCAATAATAGCATGGGCACTTTTAGTAGTTAATTTTGATAAGAGGATTATGTCGTCGGCAAAGAAGAGGTGTGACAATGAGGGACCATTCTTTGAGAGTGTTATAGGTTGCCATTTGAGGTAATCCACTGATTGGTCTATCATGCGCGAAAGCATTTCCATGCACATAATACAGATGTATGGTGATAAAGGTTCCCCTTGTCTAATACCTCGAGATGGTGAAAAATATGCAGTACGTGTCCCATTAACAAGTACTGCAACAGTTGTAGTTGATATGCAAGACATAATTAGTTTAATAAGGGATGGGGGTATGTTGAAGAAATGTAATGTTGATCGAATGAATGACCATTATATACGATCAAAAGCCTTTTCCAGGTCTATTTTAAGAAGTATGTTACCCATTTTGCCTTTCATTTTACTGAAGTGATGGATAACTTCCTGGACTATTATTGCATTGTCTGATGCCCTTTTCCCAGGTTGAAAACTAGTTTCTGTAGGTCCTATTATTTTATGTAAAATTGATTTAAGTCTATTTGAAATTATTTTAGTAATTAGTTTGTATACTGTGTTGCACAAACTAATAGGTCAAAATTGCTGTAAGGTGTGTGCATGCTTAACTTTAGGAATTAAGCATATATAGGTGCGATTAAGAGATGATGGAATTTCTTTGTTTCTGAAAACTAAATGAATAAAAAACGTGACTTTCGAGCCCACCTCCTTCCAATATTTTGATAGAAATAAGGATGAAGGCCGTCCGGACCCGGTGCCTTAAAAGGTTTGAAATTATGTAAAGCAGTTAGTATTTCAGTATCTTCCAAGTCAGCTCCTAACCTCTGAAGGTCATTTTTTTGGTTCGGTAATGGAATCAATAGCTTTCCCGAACAGGGATATAGGAAGAACCCAATAGCCTACAGGCTTGCCAGTGGACTTGCTTGACCTATTGAAATGCCAGTATAGACTTCTGGCACATGGTCGGCTAGCTAAAGGTCAGCTTCGGTTCTAGGCAAAGATCTGCCAGTAGCAGTTCTTATCCCAGTTCCCATTCAACATTGTAGTTGAATTATATGGAAGGATATTCTTTTGAAAGGAATTGTGTTCTGTTGTGAATAATTTTTGGTAATATGTATTGATATTCATTTGAATTTCATCCAAATTATAAGTCCAATTTCCCACCGAATCTTTTAAAGCTGTTATTCTATTTCATCTACGACGTTGAAGGGTTGACATATGGAAATATTTTGTATTTGCGTCACCTTCATTTAGCCAATTTATACGAGATTTAAGTTTCCAGAAATCTTCTTCTAGACGAAGAATATTATTATATTGGTCAGTAAGATCTAGTTCTAAATTTTGTAGGAAATGGCTTGTGGGATAGCTTGAGGAAGATTGAATGCCTTGGAGTCGGGCAAGTAACTTATGTTTATGATAGAAAATGTTACCAAAAGTGTATAGTAAAGCACATTTTCTTGGAATAATTTGGTGGTTTGCAGCAGATCATTATTATTAGACCAAGATTGTTGTACCACCTGTTGAAATTGAGGGTGTGTCATCCAAATCGATTCAAATCTAAATATTTTTTATGGAATGGACGCTTAGATTCAAGATGTACTAATAGAGGACAATGATCTGAGTAAGTTCGAGGAAGGTGTTGAACGGAGGCCTCTGGGTAAAGATTAATCCATTCATAATTTGCTAGGACTCGATCCAAACGTTCAAGGATAGTGTGTCCAGTAGGGCGTTTATTAGACCAAGTATAACGACTCCCTCTAAACCCTAAATCTATTAAATTACAGTGGTTTATAAAGTGGCCAAAAGCCTCAGCTATTCTATTATTAAGGGGTAACCCGCCAAATTTTTCATGAGCAAAAGCTAATTCGTTAAAGTCACCTCTAATAATCCAAGGCCCCGTAACATAATTGTCATGGAGGTAAATTAAATTATCCCATAATTGGTTCCTAGCATTATAACAATTGCTAGCATATATTGCTGAAAATAACCATTTAGGAGATGATGGACTTACCTGAGCAAGGCAGTGTATTTCCTGATCTGACAATCGAAGCTCCTCAATTTTAATCATAGTGTCGTGCCATAAAACAACCAGCCCCCAAACTAAGCCATTAGCTGATACTTGAGACATATTAGTAAACTGGAAATCATGTCTAAGGACTGAGTGATCTTGCATGTGAGTTTCTAGGAGTATTGCCAAAGCTGGTCTATTGTTGTCCAGTAATGCCCTAAAATGGCGTCTGAAATCAGCACTGTGAGAATCCCTACAATTCCAAATTATGAAGTTCATAATTGGTGGACGTTCAAATGT
>ML253837.1:0-26633 GCA_005239495.1 Nicotiana undulata | reverse complement strand
TGGCGAAGCGTAGGTATTAGGACCATAGCATACTTCCCTGCTTCTCGATTGGTTGTCATTCTGAAGTTTATGCTGCAGTCTATCATCTCTGGAGGGCATTTCAGTATGAATCTTTTTTCGAACTGCTCCTTTAGGTTGTAAAGATTTATTCTCTTTAACCATAGGAATTCTGTGCGAGTTTCCCTCATCCCCGCCAATATCTGTGCTAATTCCTGATTTGCTTGAGTTTCTAGTACGTCTGGAGATGGTGGTGGTGCTGGTAGAGTGGATGGAAGGGTCTGAATTATATCGTAGTTGTTCAGTGGAGCTGAGTAGGATGAGAGTAGGTCGAATGAGTCCAGTGGTTGAAACCACGGAGCATAAATTTGACCCCAGTGGTGTGATGGATAGAGGGGTAGAAGGTTCATGTGTGGATTGTGAGGAGCAGGAGGGTGCATGGGATAAGACCAGTGAGGGTGATGGGAAGTCGTGGCTTGATGATCAACGAGTAGGGGTGTTTGGGTTGTGTACCATTGTGTCTGTGCATAATCTTCCATCCCAAACCTCATTCCCTCTGTAACAATCTCTGCTAGATGTGTTGGATTTTGAACTAGTAAAATTGCATCTTGGTTGTTCAGTTCCAGAGTGAAAACTAGTGCATATACCTGGAGACCCATCTCGAGCCAGGACTGAAGGGGTTGGTCTATCACATGAGGTTGAGACATGTAGATCAATGGTGTTGATGGTAGAGAGACTTGTGGACCTTGCATGACTAGGTGGGGTAGATGAAAGAACTGGTTGCTGTTGTTGGTCATGTCCCTCATGTAACTGTTTTGGAGTAGGTTGTTTGGAGTGTAATTTGACATGGTCAGTTTTTGGAGTATTATCAGTTTTTGTATTTCCTCTAATGGAGGTTGTAGAAAGAGCAGTTGTGTTAGAAGGAGTTACATCTAAGTTTGTAGGCTGTGATGGATTTTTGCATGTATTAGGCGTAGGGGAGGAGATGGTTGCATAGTGATGTTCAGCTGAAATATAATCATTATTGATTATTGGAACTTGTGGAAGGGTAGAGTTACAGGGTACTGTTACATGCAAATTAAGGGGTGTAGGATCACTTTGCATGGGTAAATCTGACTGATTTTGTAAAGATAGTGGAGGGGTCTTGAAATTTGATTGGAGGAGAGGAGTGGTGGCATCAAAAGTGGTAATTGGTGTGGGACGTGTCTCGTTGGGGAGATGAAAAGTGTCATCGGTGGAAAATTGATGTGTGTTACCACTTTCTTGGAAATAATTACTGCTAGTATTAAGAGTGTAACCTGTAGGCAAGTTACTAGGAAGGTCTTGTAGACTACTTGATTGACCATGACTATTGTGATTTATTTGGGCTTGGTCCATCCAGTTGTGAACATTATTTACGGTAGGCCCAACTTGTCATTAAAAGAATTATAGCTCTTGTTTTCCAACTCCTTATTTAGTGATATAAAACGGTTATGAGTATTAGTAGCTGAGCTATCATTGGTAGATTTTTTTAATGAAGGTAATTGGGCATGTTGTGGCCTATAACCGAGTGGCCCATAAGTTTGAGAGCACGTACCTGGTGGCGTCGGTGGTATCAATGATGGTCGTGCATTTCTTTCCATTTGTCGTGTGTGGTTCTGTCCTCGTCGATTGATTCGTTTAGGAAATTGTACAGTTTGCCATTCCTCTTCTTGATTCTCCACGACTTGATTGGTTTCGGTGGAGTTATAAGAATCAGTTTGAGTAGAAGCAGTAGGTTCTAAATGCTTTAGAAATGAGCATTGTGAGGGAGGATGCCCAAACTGACCACATCTTGTGCAAAGTAAATTTAAACCTTCATATAGGATAGTTTGCCTATGAGTTCCGAGATAGACGTGTGTTTTGAGGGGTTTATCCAACGGTACTTCGATACATATACGTGCATATCGGCCTCTTGTAGTACTGGTAGTGCACGTATCCACTTTCAGTAGCTTACCAATTTTGGAACCAACCTTTTGTAGTATCTCTAAGTCGTAGAACTCTGTAGGTAGTTCAGGCAAACGTACCCATATAGCAGAATACGTAAGTTGCGTATGAGATGCAATGAATTTGGGCTCCCACTGCCTGACTGAAAGGAAGTGATTCAAAATAAACCAAGGTCCTCCATGTAATGCTTTAATCATATTTTGTTCATTTTGGAACTTGATTGAGAAGAAATCAGCTCCCAAATCAATTAAGCACAAAGGCTCATCAGGCTGCCAAAGTAATAATAACTTTTGCTTAAGTAATTGATGGCTTATGTTTTTCCCAAACATCTTGATAATTACAGAGTACTTCCATGGAGAATACAAACGCGACTTGTCTTCCTTAGTTATGGGAATAAATAGATCATCATTCGAGTTACTGATTTCATCCGTTAGATCCATGAGTGGAAGTTGAGAGGTTATGTAATCTGTATTTATCAATGGTGAGTGGCTTGCAATCAGAGTTTGTAAAAAGGTTTGAGGTTGAGGATTTATGGGTAGGTTTTCATCAATCTGCATCTTTCCCAAGTCTTCTGTTTCACTAGTTCTATCCATCACTATTGAGTTAAGATTGCCTATGGAGTTTAGATAGCAGGTTTGTATGTGTTATTGGGTTTAGAGAGAGAAGGTCTCACATCTCTCTAGACACGGGCCTTTTTTCACCTTCCTTCAGAACTTGAGCTCCAGAAGTTACTTGTTATAGTCTCATAGAAGTCATAATTTCTTCTTAACAATGTATGATCCTACTTCAAGTACCAGAATATTTGGCATGCTTCTTCCTTTTTGCGGCTCTTGCCTGTTTCCCCATTTATACTGTCTTCAATTTCTAGTTTCCATTATGGTTCATGGTAAAAGCTGTTCGGCTAAAGTAGTCCAAAGATACTTTTAACTTGGTGTGATATTGTTTGCTTTGGACCAAATCCGCAGGGTTTTCCCAAATTGCCTCACACCCTTGCATTCCTTTCTTGTTTGTTTTTTTTTTCTTCTATTTTTGCAATTCAAAGAGCACCTAACACAAGCTTGTATACTAGCATCCTGTAAAGTATTTAAGGCCAGCAAGAAAGCTTCAGTTAACAATTTTCTCCTCTTTCTCACACAGGTATAGAGCAGTAACAAGTGCATACTATCGAGGTGCAGTTGGCGCAATGCTAGTCTACGACTTAACAAAACGTCAATCATTTGACCATATGGCTAGATGGCTGGAGGAACTAAGAGGTCATGCAGACAAGAACATTGTTATAATGATCATTGGTAACAAATGTGATCTAGGTAGTCTTCGAGCTGTACCAGTTGAAGATGCTCAAGAATTTGCAGAAAGGGAGAATCTATTCTTTATGGAAACATCAGCCCTTCAATCCACAAACGTCGAGAGTGCATTTATGACTATTTTAACAGAAATTTATCGAATCATTAGCAAGAATACGCTCACTGCAAATCCAGGTGCAGATTACGCCAAGTCACAATCTTTAAAGGGCACTAGGATCATTGTTCCTGGCCACGAATCAGATTCTGCTGGGAAAAGTGGTGGTTGCTGCATGTCCTCCTGATCTTTTCTCTTGGTTGCTTCAATTCTTGCCTTCCTTCTTTTATGGAAGTTTGTTTATTTTGTCCAAGATCCTACTATAACTCGAAATGATTTTTTCTTTCTGTAGAATAGATAATTGTTATGGACGATGAAGTTGAATAGAAAGCTTATCTAGCTTTGTGTCTATACAGTTCATGAAGTTGCTTACTAGTTCAACTATCACTATTAGAGACTTCAGCAAAGGAAGAGCAAAATCCACAGTAAATTAAGCCTAACTATCAATAAGAAGGGCAACAGAGTTCTCATTCCAAGCAGCAGACACATTACTAGAATCAAACAGCAGAATCTAATACACTAGTCGGAAACAAAAAAGAAAAAAGAAAAAAGAAAAAAGAAACAAACACACCAAGACTTAACACGCTACCAAAAAACAGACACCTATTAGGAAATTGGTGAACCGAGTTCGTGACAAGAAACATAATGCAACTAGGGACAAACTAAAGTCTTGCTGAGGTAAAAATTTCTGCTTAATCAGCCATCCTCAGTTCGTTTAAGCGTTGAATAGATAAACGGTCTTCCTTTGCCTTATCGTAGCCGGATTCGTTTTCGAGGGCGCAGTACACTGCTTCATCACGCTCCAGACTGTAGTATAACAGTCCGTCTTTGACCACCACTTGGTAACAAATGTTGCACTCGATATCTGCCTTCTCATGTTTGAACGGGAAGGAAAAGAAGAGCTCGTAAGAGACATTATCCGCCAGCGTCAAGGCCTTGGGAGCTCCAGCACACTGACGATTAATATAAAATCTGCATGGGGTGCAATAGTACGCCCTGACAGGACCAACATTGGCATTGCCTTGGCAGCTCGGGCATTCGACCTTCTCATTGATAAAGTCTAAGCAGCAAGTTAACTTGAGAGAGTGTTGGGGATGAGAATATGTTGAATGTGGGATGGAATGGAAAAGAAAATCTTATTAATAAAGTAATTGCAACCACTGCAAAAGTAGCCTGTCAAAGCTTCAATGTTGCACAAGCTGTAACTCAGGGGCTTGTCCAGGTTATATTCCAAAAGAGCATGGCGGTGAGTGAAATGTGTGACGCCCCCACACGGCTGACTTGGATGAGCAGGAGGACGATTCTTCATTGCCAGAGTTTGCACCCGGTTTTGTGGAATCATTCTCCACTCCATATTCGGCTACAGCAGCACACTCGAAGTGACACAAGTAATGTTACACGGCGCCTTCTTGAGATTCCTTGAAAGGGCGACATAAGGCTAAGCAATTGATGTTAGTGCAGTTGTTGTCAGTCAACTGAGGGTCCCCTCCGCACGCTTGACGAGATTATCAGTGTCGTACGGAAAAATCAATGTCAAGAGCAATTGAGAGAATATAAATAAGAATTGAAAGAAAGCTTGATTGCATTAATAAAAGCTATTACAAAAAAAAAAAAAAAAAAAAAAAAAAAAAAAAAAAAAGCAACGTGGTGCCGAGGGGGAGAGAACCAGTATAGAGAATTGTTTGCTTGCTAGAAAGTTTTGATTGCTTGATCCCCCTAATAATATTTTAAAAAAATAAACCAAAGTTACAAGACTTGACCTAACTACTAGGGAATCATAATGGAAATACATGGAATAAAACTACTCCATAGTTATAATGAAAAGGACTTAGTTTTCTACAAGGTAGAAACAGGTCTGTTGTCAGCAACCTTGTTTTTGGCATCATGGTCTGCGTGTGCGACGCTCTTGGCAGCTGCCTGCGGCTGGGCGCTGGCGAGGGATATCGGTGGGGCGACAGAGGCACATGCACAATTGTCACTTGGCGCAGCCAAGACCACGGGGCCATCCGTGCCGCTAGGCGTTGGGAGGCTTGCCAGGACACCACGGGGCGCGTCCAAGGGGTCATGGGGCATGGATGGAAAGCCGCCCATGACATTCTTCCCCACCTGAGTTGGCAACGTCCTTGACGCCTTACTTGTAAGATAATCTTCAATTACGCTCTTGTAGGCTTTGAGGTTTGTTTCCCTCTCCCAAGTATTCTCATCTACATCACAACCTTGCCATTTCACCAAGAACTCTTGGTGATCCTTTCTTGAGGCGTGAATTACCCGATCATCAAGAATAGCTTCAATACACTTTTTCCCGGTTGAATTGGGGCTTCGAATACTGGGTATTGTGAGTTGGCTCCGTGAAGGATCCTCCGTGTCTTCCCTATAAGGTTTCAGAAGGCTGACATAGAAGACAAAATGGATTTTTCACCAAGCTGGGGTATCTACTCGGTATGCAACTTTCCCAATTCCCCTTTCAATGGACAAGGGTCCAATCTATTTTTGCAATAGGTGAGGGTCATGGACCCCTGCAAACAAGTATCACTTTGGGATTTTGACCATCACTTTGTATTCAACAAAGCGACAATATTGATCAGCATGACTCTTGATCCGCTTTTGGGCTTTGACAAGATAGCTCCACACTATCTCCAAATTTCTCTTGCATTCTCTTGAGAAGCTATCAGCTCGAGGATATTTTGACATGTTTGGTGCATTCACGGTGTGGGAGAGTAGAGGTTGCTGCCGGGTTACAATTTTAAAAGCGCTTTTGTTTGTACTAGAGCTATTTTGTGAATTGAAACACGGTTGAGTAGCATCCAGAAGCTTCACCCAATTCTTCTGTGATCCGGTTACAAAGTGGCGGAGATATTTCTCCAACATACCATTGAACCGCTCCATCTGGCCATCAGATTGCGGATGAAAACTTGAGCTGTGACTCAATTTTGAACCGAGACACTTAAATAGTTGGGTCCAAAAGTTGCTAGTGAAGCATTAGTCGCGATCACTAATGATGTCTTTGGGCAGACCCCAATATTTGACGACATGAGAGAAGAAGAGTCGAGTTGTATCTTCTGCTAATATATAATGTGGGGCTGCTATAAAGGTGGCATACTTGGAAAACCGATCCACCACAACCAATATAGTTGTGAGATCTCCGACCTTGAGCAATCCGGTGATGAAATCTAGGGAAACGCTTTCCCAAGGTCTCTTTGGGACCACTAGTGGTTCCAAGAGTCCCACTTGTGTCAAGCGGTCTGACTTGTCCTTCTGGCATACTAGACAAGTCCTCACATACTGAGCAACGTCATCGACCATTTGAGGCCAATAATATGCACGCACGAAATAATGCCATGGTGCGTTCTTTACTGGGATGGCTGGCCCACAGAGTATCACATTTCGCCAGAAGAGTCCTTCTCAGATCTCCTCATTTAGGAACATAAAGTCGATTCCCTTTCACTTTCATGAAACCATCTTCTATTTAGAACTGGCGAGTTTTGCCCTATCTTACCAGATCAACCAAATACTGTGCAGCATGATCCTTGATGAGTAGATCATGTATCTGGTCTTTTGTGGTGGTGGCTACTTCCCTCCCCTTTAGGGTGGCGAGTAGGCACACCGATGATAGGTCATCTCTCCGACTGAGCGCATCGGCAACATGATTAGTCTTCCCACTTCGATATTCTGGGTTGAAGTGAAATTCCGCTAGGAGTTCCTGCCACCGGGCCTGTCGGCCATTCAGCTTCGATTGGGTCATGAAATGGCTAACAGTTGTGTTGTCTGTCTTGACCACGAACGGGGTTCCCAACAGATAATGCCTCCAAAGGTGTAAGAAATGAACGAAAACCAATAATTCTTTCTCGTGGGCGGCATAGTGTCGTTTTTCATTCTTCAACTTCCGGCTCTCATATACTACGAGATGCCCTTCTTGTAATAAGTCTCCACCAAGAGAATAATCGAAAGCATCCGTTTGTACCTCGAATGGCTTGGCCAAATTAGAGAGGGACAAGACGGGGCTACTAGACATAGCCGTTTTTAATGTGTTGAAGGCCTCCACTCGCCCGAGTCCCCAATCCCAAGGCATGACCTTCTTGAGAAGTTATGTCAATGGCACTGCGATGAGGGAGTAATTTTTCACAAATCGCGGATAGAAATTGTATAGGCCAAGGAAACGCCCTCAAGGTGTGGATATCCTTGGGCGGCGGCCAATCTGTGATAGCTTGAATCTTTTGGTGGTCCATCTAGATCCGCCCTTACTCAATGACATGTCCGAGGAAATCAATCTGTTTTTGAGTAAAGGAGCACTTGGATAGCTCCGCATATAATTCATGCTCCCGCAACCGGGTTAGGACCTTCCGCAAGTGCTACAGGTGTTCTTCCAGTGTTTGGCTATAAACCACAATGTAATCCAAATAGACCACCATGAATTCCTCAATTTACTCTCGTAAGACTTGGTTCATCAGGGTGATAAATGTGGCTGAAGCGTTAGTCATGCCAAACGACATAACAAGGAAGTCGAAGGACCCATATCTTGTCACACAGGTCATCTTGTGTTCATCACCCTCAACAATAACTTCCCAATACCCTGTCTTCATGTTAATTGTTGTGAACACCGTCGCACCCCCAATCTATCGAACAAGTCTGCCATGAGCGGAATAAGATACTTGTTCTTCACAATGATTTTATTTAGAGCTCGATAATCCACACAGAGTCGTAGACTACTGTCATGTTTCTTTTGGAATAGCACAGGGGACCCATATGGGGACTTAGAGGGCACAATGATCCCTGTGTCTATCATCTCTGTCAACTATCTCCAAAGCTTGGTGTGTTCGGGTTGTGACATTATATAGGGCACTCGGGCGGGTGGCTCGCACCCGTCACCAACTCAATCTCATGGTCCATAGTGCGCCTAGGCGGGAGTCGCTTTGGCATATCCTGTGGCATGTTGTCTTCAAACTCTAATAGTAGCTTGGGTTTAGGAACGGGGCCTGATGAGCGTTCTACATATTCAATGCATAGGGTAGCCAGGAACGTAGGTTCATGTCTTTTGACTCCCTTCTTCAACTGCAAGGCCGAGATGTTCTCAACGGCCATCTTCATGGGCATGCACGGGATAATGCAAGGCTTGGCCCCGTTTTCTCCCATCATCAGAAGCATGTATGCGTATGGTACGGGCATGGTGTTTGTTTGCCTCAAGAATTCCAACCCAACTATCAACGCGAAGTCATCTATGATCACCATGAGCAAGTTAAATTTTCCTTCATAAGGACCCAGCTTCACTGGTACTTCTTTGGCTATTCCACCCACTGGCTGAGGAGGTGAGTTGATAGCCTTGACATGACCTCTGCCCTTCCCTACAACTATACCAAGGCGCTCCACATGAGTTGAGGCCAAGTAGTTGTGGGTACCACCCGTGTCTATCATCACCCGAATGGACTTGCCATTTACCTTCAGTTCAACGAACATTAAGGTCCTCTCTCGATTAAGAGGAGTCCTCTCATCCGCCTTCTTTTTTCCTTTCTTGGTGATGGGGCAGGGGTCCTTCTTCTTACGGATACCAGCACTGGTTCCCACTAATGCCTCAAAAATAGATTCAACAATTGCATTGAAGTCACCTACTGGTTTGGTCTTCTCCGCATCATCTGCTTCGTCATCCGTCCCATCATCAAAAGCTTGGTGGGCATTCATCTGTGCATGTGGGCATTCATTATTTCAATATGTCCCACCGCAATGACGGCATTCTGAAGGGGGCTTTCTCCCCAAATCATTGTTGTTTGACGCAATACTATTGCTGCCTGAGGGAGGAGCCCTAGATTTGGTTGCACTCCAATCTCCTCCACTTCTTATAGGGCCACCATTGCTAGGTTGTCCTCATTTGCATCTCGCTCGGACATGCGGTTGAGGTCTATCCTTCCGAGTTTCCACTTGATAATCCCCAAGGCATTCCGCTGCTTGGATGGCCATGGGTAGGGTATCTACCCTTTGTCTTTGCAGCTCCATACGGGCATAAGGTTTTAACCCTTCCAGGAATGCGAAGAGTTTTTCTTTGTCCCCCATGTCACATATGTTCAGCATGAGCGCAGAGAATTCTCGCACGTAATCCCACACTGATTTGGTCTGGCAGAGCTCCCGTAGTTTTCTCCTTGCATTGTGTTCAACATTTTCGGGAAGATTTGTAGGCGTATGGTTGCCTTCAGTTCTGCACATGTCTCCAGCGCATATTCACCGGCCCTGATGGCTTTGTACTTCACCCGTCACCAGAGTTTAGCATCACTCTGAAGATACATGGCAGCAGTTGCTACCTTCTTAGCTTCTTCTAGGCCTCCCACGACATCGAAGTACTGCTCAATGTCGAAGATGAAATTTTCCACTTCTTTAGCATTTGGAGCTCCACTGTATGGCTTTGGCTTAGAAATTTTCAGTTTTTGTGCCACAGGGGCGAGGTTCACGGCAGCCCTGATTTTGTTTCCACCTCCTCGAAGCAGGCCTTGTAAAGTAGCATTGACAACATTGAGCTGGCTTGTCAAGTTGTCTATAGTTTGTTGCATGCCATTCACCTTGTCTGCCTCTTGTTCCCTGTAGGCTAAATCCTCGGCACACTCCTGTTGGAGGCCCTCGAATTTACCAAAAAGTTTGGTTGCCTCTGTGAATGTCGTTTGTCGGTCTCCTTTAGAGTCGCGACTGATGTTTTCTATGTTAACTTTGGCCTAGAGCATTCAGCGGTCTAGGTCATCCAACATTTGCACTAGGCTGGTTCTTAGTTCAGGCATCGTATCCACGATGGCTCGTAATATGTCAACCATCTCTTCAAGGGTCGCAATGCGGTCCCCATGATTCACCATGGTCAGAAATAGTGGTAATGGAAATGCGTTCCCTCATCTGATATCGAGCCTAGGCTTTGATACCAACTGTTACGCGAAGCCTTCCTGAGATTCCTTAGAAGGACGACGTAAGACTAAGCAACTGATGTCAGTGTAGTTTCTTTCCGCCAACTGAGGTCCCCTCCATAAGCTAGACGAGATTGTCAGTGCCGTACGGAAAAACCAATGTCAAGAGAAATTGAGAGAACATAAATGAGAATTGAAAGAAACTTTGATTGTATTAATGAAAACTATTACAAAAATGTCAATGTGGTGCCGATGGGGAGAGACACCAGTACAGAGAATTGTTTGCTTGCTAGAAAGTTTTGATTGCTTGATCCCCCTAATAATGCTTAAAAACAATAAACCAAATTTACAAGACTTTAACCTAACTAATCTAGGGAATCATACTAGAAATATATGGAATAAAACTACTCTATATTTACAATGAAAAGGACTTAGTTTTCTACAAGGTAGAAACATTTTTGTTTTCAGCGACCTTGTCTTTGGCATATTTGTGTGTGCGACATTGTCTGTGCGCGTGGCGCTTTTGGCAGTTGCCTGCGGCTGGGTGATGGAGAGGGATATCGGGGGGCGACATAGGCACATGCGCGCTTGTCACTTGGCGTAGCCAAGACCACGGGGCCGTCTGTGGCGCTAGGCGTTGAGAGGCTTTCTAGGATGCCGCGGGGCGCGTCTAAGGGGTCATGGGGCATGGCTGAAAAGCCGCCCATGCCAGTGATCATGATCATGATTGTAAAATACCCATCAACCCGAAGTAAGACCTGGTTTAGCACAAATTGAGCAAGAGAGAGCAATAGCCTCACTGGTTATTGGAAAGGAAAAGAATAGGTGAAATGGGTATTTCACTTTTTGGTACAAGGTTATGGGTATAGAAGCACATTAGACATGAAGATTGGAATTGCACGACTGGCAACAGTACTATGACTGAAACATGGAATCATCAGAATCATCAGCATTGCCACAAGCAGCGCAATGAAAGTGCGCGTGGCAGGTGGATTTAAATGGCTAAAGCACAAGAGTATGGTCATAACCAGGGATGAAAATCATGGTTAATTTCTCTAGGAAACTTATCATAATGCTCACAAGAAAAACCTCGACCAGAGATGATGATATCACAAAAGTTGCACTTGATGCCTTCACTGTCTCCAGGGCATAATCGCAGCAATGGATGGAGATGGCTAAAGTGATGCAAGTCACCCTCACGAGGAGGAGGAGGAGGATCTGAGGCATCAACAAAATCAACGCTTAGTAACTTCATCATTATTCTTTGATTTTTGTGTCCAATTTTAACTTGAGTTTTGTTTTCATTCATATCCAACGGTTTATTGTCAGCAATATACATCTCTTACCTTTGTCGAAAGCTGAAAAAGATGAAGGCAAAGAGGCTGAAGGAAAAACCTTGATTTATAGAAAATTACCTCTTGGTGTCCTCCCTTCACACGAACACTAATTAAAGATATACATGCAGTACAAAATTGAAACTTTTAGCAATCTAGTGAAAGTACAGGGGGGTGAATTGTCTATTTTTAACTTTTAATTGCTATAAGTTGACTAGTTTTCTAATTAGTAGACTAGATGTAATAGCGAGATAATAAGAACAATAGAATTTAAGATGCAGAAATAAAATGCAGAAATTAAAGACACCAGAATTTTATACTGGTTCGGATTCAATGTGAATCCTAGTCCAGTACCCTTGGGTTGCAAAGGAGCTCTCTTTCAGTAAATATGTTTCTCGAGTACACAGTGAATGATATGGTTTACACCAATGGCTCAATTTCTACGACACTCGTTTCTCTTTGATACAATGCCTCACCAGTGTTTTTCTCACTCTTTCTTCTCTAACTTGTTACGCAACAGATCTAGTAGAGCTACAATATTTGTTTGCAGTAGAACAAAGAGAAGGTATTTGGTTCGATCAAAGTATGTGTCGCTAAGGTTCAAAGTTGTGTATAAATACTTTATAGGAGGCTGATTGCTGAAGCGATTTGCCAACCCAAGAGATTTGATCCTTGGAAAGAAATTGATTCTTCCCAAGAATAAGGTTATTTTGTCGTTGCTCTTCCTTGATGAGATGACTTTAATGACTTTCCTTCTACATGTCTTGATAGCGCCAGATTTTCTCCTTGAATCTTGGTCCTTCCAGAAATAGCAACTTGATTGATTATCGTGTAAGATCTTCGATACTCTTTATTGCTTCAGTCATATTGGATTGATATCCTTGCCTTGATTGATTCCTCCAGTCTTGTACGTTATCCATGATTCCCTTTGATTGATTTCTCCAATCTTGGATGCTTTTTTTGATCCCCTTTGATTGATTCTCCAATCTCGGATGCTTCCCTTGAGTTCCTATACCAAGAGCGAATATATTATTTTCATCATTAAAATTAAACCTAACAATCTTCCCCTTTTTTATGATGACAAAATAATATATGTAAACATCAGTTGACTTCCCTGTATTTTGCTCCCCCTCAATGAGTGCAATTGACTTTCTCTGAATAGAGCTGTTGAGACTACTTCCTTTAGTCGACTTCTTCTGTAGGATCTATGGCTCCCTCTCAAGAGGTGCCGTGGGGACTGCTTCTATTAGTCAGCTTCTCTTCGCCTGCACTTACCCTCTAGTCGACGTTTCCCTGCATGTACCTGTGCGAATACATATGTCCTTTCTCCCCATTTTTGACATCAGCAAAGAGGGGATAATAAAACAGACTATATACTAAAATAAGATTTATAGCATGATATGCCTGCAGAGTTATGGCAAAACAAAAGAAAAGAGAAAAATCATCCAACGACTGGTTATCCAGTCCAAACACAGCACAACAAAAGAACATTATCTAAATCTTCCACATTAATGTCGCACGAAATAGGTAAAAGTGTTGCAAATCGCCTCCTTCTGTTGATCAAAGCTGGCATTGGTTGAAACAATCACTCCATCAAGCCTATCGTGTACCTCCTTGAATGCCTTGACAACATTTTCCCTGTTTCTTTGGAAATAGCATGAATGTCTCCAACACTGGACTGAGTAGCAACATGAAGATCTTTGATTGCAGACATTTGATTATCAATGGCACCTAGATTTTCAGCAAGGTCAGGATTACTGGGGCTAGGATGGGAAACAGAGGGTTTGGACTTTGAATCAGGTTGAGCATGTTTGACCTCTCCTTCTTGTTTCTTAATCCACGAGCCCTTCACACACATATACCCCATACTCGCAAAAGCTCTGGAATTGTAAGATTTTGAAACAGAGATAAAAGGGATATTGAGATATGGAAATATTATGGGCTTCCAGAATGTGAGTGATCGCCCTGCCATAGGGCATACTAGTGGGATCATCAGCGCTTTCAATCATAAAATTGATGACCCACAAGGACAGTTCGATCTTGAGTTTGGTCACAAGGCAATAGACCATAAAGGTATCTCTTTGAGAGAAGGTGGAGAAAGAGCCAGTACGAGAAAGCGGAGTAGTTGCAACAATGTGGGCCAGAACACGAGTTTCAAAGCTAACATCACGTGGACCTAATTGGTTTGGGAGAGGTTCAGATAGACACTCAGTAATACACTATTTATCTTGATCAAAAGAGATCTCAAAATATTTAGGTCAGGAATTTTTGAAAAACATGGGGAAACCAGAACACTTACACTGAAAGATTGAATCAAACATGGCACAATCAAGAACAATACGCTTTCCTAACACTAAGGATTCCAACTTATCAAACTTACTAGAGCGAAGATTTGCATAAAATATTTTCACATTGGGTTCATAGACTTTATGCGGAGGAACAAAAAAGAATTTTTACCAGCCTTGATAAACAAATAGATCTTTTACCTTACAATTTAGTGCTTCCATGTCATCAAGGTCGACTACCCTCCCATGAGCGATTGGCTTGTCTTTCAAAGCAATGAAAAAAATCCCTATTTGGAGAATCCCAGAAATTTAGGTCAGACTCTAAGGAACTAGAGAGATCTATTTTTGACTTCTTTGGAGTAAATGATTCAGGGGGTTGTTCCATAGGTCGTTTTCCCAGGGCTTTCTCTCATAAGGTGTGAGAATGATCTGAGAGATCAGCCTGAGAAGAGGCAAAACCTTCAGAATGATCGGACCCTAGGTCTACTTGTTCTGGGGGATGAGAAGGGGGTTTTGCTCTAGAGCAAGTACTCTTTCTAGTAGAGGCAGAGGTATTTTTAGAGTGTTTGGCCATTGAAGAACTTTGGTTTGAGAAACCTTTCGAGAAGGGTTTCTAGGTGATGGGGACGATGGAGATTGAAAAGAGGTTCCAGGCATTAAAAAGAGGGTTTCTGACGGTTGAGTACAGAAAAGGGAAGGGCGTTAGTTGATCAAACATGATGATTGGTTTTCCTTCTTTGAACTCTGCAACTGATGCGAAAAGATAGGAAAAGAGAGGGAAATCGGAGGTGCAATTAATGACTAAGAAAAAAAAATTAAACATTAGGCATACAGAAACCAATAATAGCACATATTAATTACTAATGCAAATAATGCCAAGTAATTCTCTTAAAAAGAAGTCTTTCTTCTAGTAAAGGCTTAGTAAAAATATCAGCTAATTGATCAGTAGTTCCAACAAAAGATAGTTCTATATTTCCTTTAAGGACATGATCTCTAATAAAATGATGCTTGATGTCTATATGTTTTGCCCTAGAATGATGCACATGATTTTTAGAGAGACATATAACACTAGAGTTATCACAGAAAATCGGTATAGGTTTAAAAGATAATTCATAGTCACCTAGTTGATGAGACATCCATAGTAGTTGTGCACAACATTGTCCAATAGCGATATACTCAGCCTCAGTCATGGATAATGCAACTGATCCTTGCTTTTTACGGTTCCAAGATATCAATGCTTTTCCAAGTAACCATAATCCATGAGAGACAATTCCAATAAGATATCGAATAATTCTCTTTAGTACTGTCAGATGTGACTCTTTAGGAGCTGACTGAAACCTGGCACATTTATAGACACTAAACATAATATCCGGTAGACTAGCAGTTAGATAAAGAAGTGAGCCAATCATCCCACGATACTTGGTTTCATCAATAGGACTTTCATGTTCATCTTTGTCGAGACTTGTTGAGGGACTCATTGGTGTGTCAATAGCTTTGGCATTTTCCATACCAAACTTTTGAATCAACTCCTTTGTATATTTTGTTTGACATATGAACGTTTCTTCTTCAGATTGTTGAATTGGAATTCCAAGAAATAACGTTATCTCTCCCATCATACTCATTTCGAACTCGCTTTGCATAAGATTTGAAAATTCCTTGCACCGAAGAGGATTAGTACTTCCAAAAATAATATCATCAACATAAACTCGAATAATGAGATTACCCTTCTGATGATCTTTTAATGAACAAAGTAGTATCTACTTTACCTCTTGTAAATCCGTTATCAATGAGAAATGAGCTAAGTCTTTCGTACCATGCTCGTGGAGCTTGTTTCAGTCTATATAGCACTTTGGTCAGTTTATACACATGGTAGGGAAACTTTGAATCTTCAAATCCAGGGGGTTGTTTCACATATACCTCCTCTTCAATAAAACCATTCAAAAAGGCACTTTTAACATCCATCTGGAACAACCTGAATCTTTTAAAAGATGCATATGCAAGAAGAATTTGTATAGATTCCAATCGAGCAACCGGAGCGAAGGTTTCGTCATAGTCGAATCTTTCTTGTTGCGATTATCCTTGAGCAACTAGTCTGACTTTGTTTCTTACAACTTTTTCATCCTCATTCAGCTTATTTCTAAAAACCCATTTTGTTTCGATTACATGAGCATTTTCAGGCTTGGGCATCAGTTTCCATACTTGATTTTTGTCGAATTGATCTAGCTCTTCCTGCATCGCTTGCAATCAGAGCTTCTTCTATTTTCTTTGTCTCACTAGGAAATCAATGCTATATTTGATTTCTTCTTGAGAGCTCCTCTTGTTTTCATTCCTTCGCTTGGATCTCTTATGATGAATTTTTAAGGATATTCCGGTTCACTTCTCCATTCATTTGGACGAACTACCGAAGTAGTTGACTCTTTTGGAGGTTCTGGTTGACTGTTGTTGATCTCATTAGTTGACTCTATCATATCATCAGGTTTATTGGTCGACCCTTAAGATCTGCTTGTCTCCTGAATTTGCTGCATTTGGTCTTCATCACCTGCAGTAATTCCTTTCCCGGCCTGAGTGTTATTCTCATCAAAGACAACATGTATTGATTCTTCTACACATGACGTGCAATTATTATAAACTCTAAAGGATCTACTATTTAAAGAATAACCCAGAAAAATACCTTCGTCGCTTCTTGGATCAAATTTTCCAAGATTGTCCTTACCATTGTTATGAATGAAACACTTCCTTCCAAATGGATGAAAGTAACTTATATTGGATCGTTTACCTTTCCACAGTTCATAAAAAGTCTTCTTCAGGATGTTATGAGACATTGATAGAGAATATAACATGTAGTACTTTCTCCTTCTGCCCAGAAGTGATTTGGCAGTGAATATTTAGTATCATAGTTCTCGCCATATCTTGTGAGGTCCTATTTTCCGTTCAACAACTCCATTCTGTTGGGGTGACCTTGGAGCAGAGAATTTGTGAGTGTATCCTTGATCATTGCAAAAATCTTCAAATGATCTGCTTTCAAATTCTCTTCTGTGATCACTTTGAATAAATGTAATAAGATACCTCTTTTCTCTTTTAACCTTTTTATATAAGAACTCAAAAAAATTCAAAGCTTCATCTTTGTGAGATAGAAAAATCACCCAAGTAAAACGTGAGTAATCATCAACAATAACAAATGCATATCGTTTTCCTCTTATGCTAGCAGTTCTAGTAGGTCCATATAAATCCATATGAAGCAATTGCAAGGGATTTGAGGTAGATATAACATCTTTGTTTTTGAAAGAATTTCTAGTTTCATTACCAATCTGACATGCATCACATACATGCTTTCTATAAAAATTAAGTTTGGGCAAATCAATAACTAAGTCATGCTTGGAATATTTTTCTATCAAATGCATGCTTGCATGACCAAGTTTCTTATGACATAACTAAGGATCATCAGATATGGATGTTAAGCAGATATGACCATCTATATTTTCAAAACCATCAAGAATATAGACATTTCCATATCTGTTACCTGGGAGGATTATTTTACCCGTTTCATCCTCAATAGCACTACCTGTTTTCCTGAACTTTACTTCATACCCTGAGTCACATAGCTAACTTATACTCAGAAGGTTATAGTTAAGTCAGTCAACGAGATAAACTTTAGTGATATCACAATTGTTATTGAAATGAACTATTCTGGTACCGACTATCTTCCTTTTGAGTCATCACCAAATTTGACACTTCCTCCATCTATTTTTGTAACTTCCTTAAATAGATTTCTTTCACCTGTCATGTGACTGGAACACACACTATCTAAGTACCATTTTCCTTTGCGACTCCCACTGTGGTTTTCCTGCAAAACATAATTATCACTTCCTTTTAGGTACCCAAGCTTGCTTGGGTCCTTGTTGGTTAGTGTTGCTAGATTCAGGATTATTTTTGGGTTTCTAAATCCATCATAAGACATTTGACTTACAAAATTGACAAAAGGAATATTTATGTCCACTTTTAGTACAGTAGTGACACGTGGGACTTGATCCATTTTTGAATCTCCCATTTGTGTTAGTACTGGTGGACTCTATTCTAGCTGATCCTTCTCCAGTTGACTTATAAGTCGCCTGGTTCTACTTTACAGAACTATGACTGGTAGACTTGCGCATGCCATTGAATTGCATTTGCAATTCATCAAACTCATCTTGAAGTACTTCTAGTTCAATCTCGCATACTTCAAGATTGAGTTTCCAGTCTTTTATTTCTCTATTAAGTCTCTTCATTTCATTCATCATTTTTTTAGACTCTTTCAAAGTAAGGTCAAGAATATCCTACAATTCGTTCACCTTTCACAGTTATAAGGTCTTACCTCGCTTATTTCACCTCGTGCCATGAAGAAGCTCTCGTTGCCATCTTTGCAATCATCATCTAAGATGTCCTCGTTTGTCCAACACCCTGAGAGCTTGTTCATGTCATTTTCTAAGATTGTCATGAGCATAGATTTGCTATCTCTTCGTATTCTAAATGACTTGTTATTGTTAAATCCTCTGGAGACCTTTCTTTTAAGCTCAGGACATTCTGCTTGAACATGCCCAAATCTTCCACATTCATAGCATTTTCCATCATTCTTGTCCTGTGCATTATATTTCCTAGTTCGCCTAAGTGGTATTCTGCCTCTTTTAATACTCTTGTATCTTCTCATTAAACCATCCATGTTCCTTGATACCATGGAAATTTCTTCTTGAATAGCTTCAAGGTCATCATCAATGTCATTTTCTGTTCTGTCAGTTGTAACCTTGAAAGAAACAGTTTTCTTCTTCTCTTCTTCTCTTCTTGATTTGTTTTCTTGAGACGAGTTTTCTCGAAATCTATAAGTTCGTCTCGAAGCTCATCATATGATAATGTTCAAATCCTATGACTCAAGGTAACTACCTTTGTCTTCCAAGTGGTGGGTAGACTTCTCAGAATTTTCCTAACTTGATCACCACTTGAGTCCGGTTTACCAAAAGCTTTTAGATCACTCATGATTTTTCTAAATCTGGAAAATATTTCTTAATAGATTCTCCTTTTTTCATCTGGAAAGGTTCGTAGTCATGGACCAACATATTGATGTGAGTTTCTTTCACTTTACTGGTTCCTTCATAAGTAACTTCAAGTTTATCCCACATCTCTTTGGTTGTATCACAACTGGAGATCTTCTCATATTCCTCATCACTTATAGAATTATAGAGAAGATTTCTTGCTTTAGAATTAACTTGCACAACCGTCGTTTGTTCATCAATGTATTTATCTATATCTTCAATATCAGCGGGAGGTTGAATAGCAGCTGGTAGTGGGTAATTTCCCTTTTTGATAACTCTCCAAACCTTAACATCATAAGACTTTGCATATACTTCCATACGCACTTTCCAGTAAGAGAAATGTTGTCCATTGAAGTATGGAGGCCTTACTTGCGATGTTCCTTCCTGAAAGAGTGCTCCGACAATAACTTGATTTGCCATGATCTTTTCTCACAAGTTGTTAAGCACAAGAAAAAAAAATGAGAGCCTTGCTCTGATACCAATTGAAAGTACAAGAGGGGGGGGGTGAATTGTCTATTTTTAACTTTTAATAGCTATAAGTTGACTAGTTTTCTAGTTAGTCGACTAGATATAATAACGAGATAATAAGAACATCATAATTTAAGACACAGAATAAAATGCAGGAATTAAAGACACCAGAATTTTTATACTGGTTCGGATTCAATGTGAATCCTAGTCCAGTCCCCTTGGGTTGCAAGGGAATTCTCATTCAGTGAATATGTTTCTCGAGTACACAGTGAATGGTGTGGTTTACACCAATGGTTCTACGACACTCGTTTCTCTTTGATACAATGCATCACTAGTGTCTTTCTCTCTTTCTTCTCTAACTTGTTACACAGCAGATCTAGTAGAGCTACAATGTTTGTTTGCAGTAGAAGAAAGAGAGAGTATTTGGTTCGATCAAAGTATGTGCCGCTAAGGTTCAAAGATGTGTATAAATACTTTGTAGGAGGCTGATTGCTGAAGAGATTTGCCAACCCAAGAGATTTGATCCTTGGAAAGAAATCGATTCTTCCCAAGAATAAGGTTATTCTGCCATTGCTCTTCCTTGATGAGAGGACTTTAATGACTTTCCTTCTACATGTCTTGATAGCGCCGGATTTTCTCCTTGAATCTTGGTCCTTCCAGAAATAGCAACTTGGTTGATTATCGTGCAAGATCTTCGATACTCTTTATTGCTTCAGTCAATCTTGGATTGATATCTTTGCCTCGATTGATTCATTCAGTCATGGACGTTATCCCTGATTCCCTTTGATTGATTCCTCCAATTTTAGATGCTTTCCTTGATCCCCTTTTATTGATTTCTCCAATCTTGGATGCTTCCCTTCAGTTCTTATACCAAAAGCAAATATATTATTTTTATCATTAAAATTAAACCTAACATCTAGTCCTTTGTACAAGAGTTTGAACGTACATGAGTTTAACCAATATCTTCCAATATTCTCAATTATTTTCGCTTTTTAATATTTATTAAGTAATACTACTACATAAGGAAATAGTAGTATAAGACAACTTGGACTCTAACAACTTGTTTGGATGGTTGTTACCCATTGTATCGTATTGTATTATTTTTTCGAAACAATGTTTGTTTTAATTGTTTAGTTAAAATTGGTTGTATTGTATTGTTAAATCCATTGTTCCGGAATAATGAAAAGTCTCATTTTTTTAAACAACCGATTTGGTGTGGTGGGATTGTTTTCTATTTTTCTTTCTAATTATACCTTAACTTATTACTTTATAATTCTATTTTACCCTTTGTCTTTTTTTATTTTAAATAACTGCAAAGTCTCTTTCTCATATAATTCTATAATAGAATTCTACGTGGAGTCTAATAACCTATATAAATTCTCAAAGACAGCATCCCAAATATAACCTATATAATAAGCTATATACGTGAAAAACTCGTTTTGTTCTTCTGCCGCTTCTCCATACTCTTCAGGTAAAGGTTTTGTTTTACTTTTGTCTGAACCGAGTCTACTTAAAAAAATATTTAAATTTTTATTATTATGATCTAATTATGAATATAGTGTACTTATTATTATTTTTAATATCATTAACTTGTTCAACTAATTTTGATAGAATTTCTATGAATTTAATTGCTTAATTTATATATAAGACATAATTAGTGATAAATTAGTAGAAAGGGTTTTCTTAAATAATTTTTATGTGTAATTCTTGATAAATTAAAAATTTAAAACAATTGAGAGTATTTTTAGTAAACTTATCAATTACATTACAGTACGATACAGTCAAACCAAACAACAAAATGTTATTTAACAACAACAAACAATAAAATCTATCTAAACATTGTATTCATAAAACGATACGGTACAATACAACACAGTACAATACGATACATTATAAAACGATGGGAAGTAATGATCCAAACGGGTGTAAATTTTATTCCAATGAGTTTGTTTAGGATTTTCACCCTAAAAATAGGTGGATAACAACATCCTATACGGAAGCTCTTTATTCGTTATCTTTTTCTATTTCAGATTATAGAGATGGATGGGTACAATAAACTTGAATCAATTTGAGTAATTCGTTATAGAAGAATATTTTGGGACAGAGAGCTAACATGCTTCTATAAGCACCCTTGTCCATTCCCTGTTTCCCCTGTCTGTTGTTGTTCATGGTAAAAACTACTATAGAAAATATATTCATTTGTTCTTGGCACGCTAACTATTTTGCAAATTCACTTCTATTTAAAGTCAGGAGCCTGAATTTATGTTCATTAGCCAACTCAAAGCATTGTACTTAAGTAAGATAATTTGAACCAATGCAATTGATAAGTTCACCGAAACATATCGTAGAATGCCTCAGGTTTATGAGCAGAGGAAACTGAAATTAAAGGGAAAAGAGCAATTTGATTAAGGTCTAATAGTTTGACACTCATAACCGGTTAAAGTTCAAACAAAAGCTAACAAGAACTGCATATCCGTTGAAGACAGAAATCCAGAAAAGAAGAAAATTAAAACAAACACAAACACTATACTGAAACCAAACAGACACACACTGCAATTTGGATAAACTTAGTTTTGCTAAGGATGTACTTTCTGTTAAATCAACCTATCCTCACTTCCTTTAAGCGTGGAATACATAACATGTCCATCTTGGCCTCATCATATCCGGATTCTTTGTAGAGGGCACAAGCAGTGGCTGAGCCAGAAAGTATACAAAGGATGTTCAAATTTTAATATATATTGATATAAAGTGGAGTAGTAATTTTTTACCTATATGCGTAGTATAAATTTTATATATTCAGTATAATAGTCTGTCTCTAGTCACCACTATCTCAGAACCAAAGTTGCACTCGATCTCTGTCTTACCATGTTTGAAGGGGAATGAAAAGAATAGCTCGTACGAGACATTACTCGCCAAGGTCAAGCTCTTGGGAGCTCCAGTGTAGTACGCCTTAATAATTGTGGAATAACTGAATAACAACAGAATAAACAACTAAACCTCAACATCAACAGGTATATATATGGATAAAGTTGGAAACTGTCGCTCGACATGTACAAGTAAAACCAACAACTCTGAGTATAAAGAACTCCCAAAAACCCGGTAGTCACAAGTCACATGCTCTAAGGAATGGTTCTAACCGTCTCTATATATCAGCATCTAGGAAAAATAAAGAAGAATGACATAAAAGGATAGAGGGGGACTCCGAGGTCTGCGGACGCTGGCAGATATACGTTGAAGTCTCCGTAGCAGCAGAACGTACTCTCTACTAATAGCGGGGCTGATAGGAGGTACCTGGATCTGTACACAAAACATGTGCAGAAGAGTAGCATGAGTACACTACAACGGTACCCAATAAGTGTCTAGCCTAACTTCGGTAGAGTAGTGACGAGGTCAGCTAAGGGCCCTACTGGAATATAATAATTAAGGCAGAAGATTTAGCAATATAATGAAAAAGACGGAGAATTTAACGATGAGAATTACAAAAAGGTAACCACGCAGCACATAGGGATAAATAACAGGGGCGCTCCCGAGGTACCGCCTCGTAGTCCCAAAAGTAAATACTCAACAGGGGATCTCCCGAGGTACCGCCTCGTAATCCCAAGAGTAAAATATGCAACGGGACTCCGAGGTACCGCCTCGTAGTCCCAAAAGTAAATATGTAACGGGAGATCTCCCGAGGTATCGTCTCGTAATCCCAAAAGTAAATATGCAATAGAAGATCTCCCGAGGTACCGAATCATAGTCCCAAAAGTAAACACACACTTCGAAACCGATGGAACAACGAATTCACAACAAGAAATCCTATAGTTAAAGACTAAATACAAAAATCAAGGAAAAGCATGCTGCACAGATTCCAAATAAGCATTTAAAACACGATATTAGGCTAAACATGATAACTACATATGCTGAGTTAACTCATTTAAGATATAACAGGTTACTATTCCAGTAGAAACCAGATTTTCAACAATTATCCCGCGTATGCACTTGTTACCTCGCGTACACAACACTCACTTGTCAGAGAATTGTCACAACAGTACCAAATTCTAAGGGGATTTCCCCCGTACAAGGCTAGGCAAGTCACTTACCTCGAACCAAGCTCAATTAGTCAATAAGAATGCCCTTTCCTCGACTTTCTGACTCCGAATGGCCCAAATCTAGCCAAAAGCAATTACATACTATAAATATAACTATAAGAAATCAATCTAATGAAATCAAGATTTAACAAGAAATTAGAAAATCGTCCCAAAAAGTCGACTGGGGCGGGCCCACATCTCGGAATCGGGTAAAAGTCACAAAATACGAACACGTATTCAACCACGAGTTCACCCATACTAAAATTACTCAAATCCAATACCAAAACCTCAATCAAAACCCCAAAATTTGATTGAAGAACTTTTCAACCTTTTCCCCAAAATTTGTTAACCCAAATCCTTGATTAAATGATGAAATTAACGACGGATTAGTGGATATTAACCAAAAATAAGTGAAGAATCCTTACCTAAATATTTTCTCTGAAAAACCCTTGAAACTTTGCCTTAATTTGAGCCCTCTTAGTCCAACAATGAAAATGGGAGAAAAACCCTCGATTAGAAATTTTAAAGTTGTGCCCAGGTCTTTTCTTCTTCGCGATGCGGAATGTGTCTCGCGTTCGCGAAGCACAAAATTTCCCAGCTGCTAGATTCCTTTTCGCGAACGCGAGCTCACCCACGCGAACGCGGTGAACACTGCCCCAGGCCTTCGCGAACACGTATCTTCACTTGCGAAGGCATAGGCTTATTGCCTGAGGCCCACCCCTCTACCACTCCTCTTCGCGAATGTGTGGTACCATATGCGAACGCGAAGAGCATTCTTGACCTTCCACCCAGAACCACTTCGAGAACGCGAGACCTCCCTCGCGAACACAATGAAGGAAACCAGCAACAGAACATCAGTGATTTTCTGCAATTCCACTAAGTCCCGAAATGTTCCGAACATGATGCAGATCACACCCGAGGTCCCCTGGACCTCAACCAAACATACCAACAAGTCCTAATACATCATACGAACTTAGTAGAGCCGTTAAATCATATCAAACAACGCTAAAAATCTGAATCGTAACCCAATTCGAGCTTAATGAACTTTAAAACTTCAAACTTCTATAACCGATGCCGAAACCTATCAAATCACACGTCTGATTAACCCCAAATTTTTCATACAAGTCATATTTGACATTACGAACCTACTCCAATTTCCGAAATCGGAACTTGACCCCAATATCAGAAAGTCCATTCCGAGATCAATTTTCGCCGCTATTGTTAATTCTTACACACAAACTGCAGTACGAAAAATGAGATTGCTGTGAATTTGAATAAGATCAACGATTTCAACTCACAATCGCAAATCTGATACTGCCGTATTTGAGCTTAAGAGAGAAGAGAAGAAACAGAATATTGTATTGAGAGAAAAATGAAAACATGTATTGCTATATTGAGCTAACCATACATACATAGACAACTCAACTTCCACTAACCACCTAACTAATATTCAACGTGTACACATATCTACTACTAACTGAAATAATAAGCTTCTACTACTGTACACTATACATCATGTAATTCCTAGTTCAGCACGTTTGGCCTAACTCTCAAATTTATTTCTGTTTTTGAGTTGTTTTACAATTTGTATACATTCCCTTCGTTTCAGTTTATGTGAACATATTTCCTTTTTGGTCTATTCAAAAAAGACCCATTTCTAAATTATTTAGCTTAAACTTACAATTTTACCCTTAATGAGAAGCTTTTATAACTACACAAATACTCTGGCCCCTTTTTGATTTGTTTAGGATCACAAATTTCAAAAGTATTTATTTTTCTTAAACTTTGTGCCTTGTCAAATAAGTTCACCAAATTGGAACGAATGGAGTAGTATTTTTACCGATTAAAAAAAGAATAATTTTTATTTAGGAAGTTAGCTACTCTTGTTTCTCCGCCGGAATGAAATTAACGATATATACCTTTAAAATATTTTCAGGAAAGAACTCTTAATCTTCAAGAGTTTGTGTTCTTGATGGTTGGATTGACTTGAGACACGCTCCTAAGATTTTGTTTAAAATTCAGAATGTGAAAGTATTATTATTAGTTTATTTTTCTCTAAGAGGATCCATGTTAGCTTATTCTCCAAGGCACAAAGATCATTGTTCGTGACCGTGAAGTGAATTCTTGTTGAGAAGGTGGTGGTGCTGCATGTCCTCGAGATATTTTTCTCTTGGTTTCTGGAGGTTTTAGTTATCAAAAAATCATACTATAACGTAAAAGATCACTAGTTCGGTTACTGGGCATGAATATATATAATACTAATTCAACTCTGTTTTCCTCTTTCACTATTTAGACATTTCAGCAGAAACAATGCTTAACCATAAAAAATAAAAAAAGAAGGGCAACTGAGTTTTCATTCAAAGATTAACACACAACAGAAACAGTACTAAAGTCAGACAGCAAATGTTGAACTTGATCTCTGCATTCTCATATTTAAACGGGAATGAGAAGAAGAGCTCGTAAGAGACATTAGTATCCCCCAAGTACAAGGTCTTGGGAGGTCCAGCACATTGACGATTAATATAAAATTTACAATCGGCGCAATATATTTGTGCAATAACAGCACTTCAAGAGAATTTCAACAAGATAAGAGATCAAAGAAATCATACAAAGAAACCCAATATGCAACTGATGGAGAAAAAGGAAAGAGAGAAATTATTGGAAGCCATAGGAATGGATGGTATTGGCAAAAGCTCTGAAAGCTCCCTTAAACACTCATCCCCTTTTCCCCTTCATCCGACTCATTTATTTTACCAATATAAGAACTATCACCCAAAAAACGAACTCAAACCAGCCAAAAAAGAAAACTTACCGGAGATGGAGAGGAGTTTGAGTGAGGACGATAGCCGTTTGAATTGCCGACGATAATGGCCCTAGGGTTGAGTGCCCACGACGAGAAAGAGAAATTAAAGGCGTGAGTGAGGCGGGAAAGAGAAAAGAGTAAAAAAAAAATTAGGGCGTGAGTGAGGCGGGAAAGAGAAAAGAGTAAAAATATTTCTTTACATTTTTTTTCTATCTTACGTGATTTCCTTTTAAGATTTGTCATATCCTTATATTTCAATTCTATTAGAATCTTAAGTTTTAGTGTTTAATTATATTTATGATAATTATTAATTTATTAAATAGTATTTAGACCACTAAATCAATAACTTTTAAACTTATTTAAATTGAGTGATCA
>MDKH01100781.1:0-31596 GCA_005239495.1 Nicotiana undulata | reverse complement strand
TGCTCGAATCTAATCAAAATTAACTTAATATCATTAACTAATGCTAAAGGCACTAACTTTATTTAAAAATATAATTTTTCCTAAGTTTTCTAAAAAAAAGTAAAAACCCGACCCCGGGCTCGCTTGGTCTAAACTCAGGGATCAGACCAAATTACGTTTACCCATTCACCCACGAACCCAAATATACAATTCATTTCGAAATCCGATCTCAATTCGAGGTAAAGATTCGATTTTTATAAAATTCCCTAATTCTACCCAAACCCTCAATTTTTACCATGAAAAATTCTTAGTTTTTGATTTAAAAGTGATGAAAAACAATGGGTAATTGAAGGAGTAAAGTTTAGAATTGATTACCTATGACTTGGGGATGATATTTGGTGAAGAAATTCGTTCCTAGGGCTGTGGGGTTCGAAAATTTGAAGAAGAAGAAGTCTACCCGTTTTGTATTTATTTTTCTGTCAGCTATTCTGTCTCGTTTCTCGTGCCACACGATACCTAAACTCTATTTTTCTATGTCCAATGGATTTCTTGTGAAATTCTAATGAATTTAGGCTTTTGAATCACTCAATTTGACCTTATAATGAAGGAGATATGTAGGTTTTAAGATTTGCAAATAGTGCAGGTTTTAAATACGCTGTCAGGGGCAAATTCGTAATTAACCAGAAAAATCTGGGCAACCTTGGTAAAATGGCAATAAAATACTCATACAATGTCCAAATTCGATGATTGTTTTTGCTATGGGTCCGTAATTACGATACGGATCTAATCCTTCATTCAGAACGTAAATCGGAGCTCATTTGTTCAATATGATATCATTTATGCTTGAAGAAACGACGTCGAAGCATAAGAAAGAACGAGCGCAACACAACCCAAACCTATTTGAAACTCACCCGAGCCCTCGGGGCTCTAAATCAAACATGCACGCAAGTCTAAAAGCATAATATGGACTTGCTCCTTCGATCAAATCATGAAAATAACATGTAAAACAACGAATTAAACCTCAAAACTCATTATTTTCCTCAAGAACACTTATAGTTCATAACTTTTCAACCGGATGTCCGAATCACGTCAAACGAACTCCGTATTTCACCAAATTTCACAGGCAAGGCCTGAATATCATAACAAATCTGTACCGGTCTCCGGAACCAAAATACGGGCCCGATACCAATGACTTCAAATATTAATTCTTTTTATTATTTCATAAATATTTCAGCAAAATAATTTCTTTCAAAAATTAATTTCTAAGGCTTGGGACCTCGGAATTCATTTTCGAGCATACGCCCGGGTCCCATATTTTACTGCGGACCTTCAGGGATCGTCAGAATTCAGATTTGAGTCCGTTTACTCAAAATGTTGACTCAAGTCAACTAAAACCAAATTTTGTAATTCTAAAAATTATTGTTTCTTATATTTTAACATAAAAGCTTTCCGGTTTCACGCCCGGACTGTGCACACAAATCGAGGTAGTTAAAATTAATCTTTTTATGGCTAATAAGCCTAGAACGGAGTCTAAATTCATAAAATGACCCCTTGGGTCATCACAATTTCATTTGGCTTGGACGATTTTGGAGAGCTCAAGGAGGGATTTTCATCGAACAGAACTAGGTAAGTGATTTCTTCACATTTTTTAGTTAAATATGTGATCTTACATGAATTTAGGTATGGAAATTAGTAGAAATTTGGGATTTTGAGGGGAAGACCTAGAATTTGGTATTTTGGATTTTAAACATGAATTTGAGCATGAAAGTTAGAGTAAATTATATATTTGAGTTAGTAAGGCTATGGGTAGAGTTTATCTTCGAGAAATTTCGGAATCCGGGCACGTGGGCCCGAGGGCAATTTGGTCAACTTTTCGAGCGGAGTTGGGAATTTATATAATTTGAATTGTTACAAGTATTAGAGTATATTTTCATTGGTTTGCCCTATATTTGGATAGTTTTGGGCGTGGTTCATCAATAGGAGTCGTCGGAAGGGCTTGGTGGCCGGATTAGGGAATCTTCGGAGCAAGGTAAGTCTCCTTTCTAACCTTGTGAGGGGGAATTGTCCCCATAGGTAAATTAATTAAATAAGTACTACTATTTGCGGGGGCTATGTATGTACGAGGTGACGAGAGTCCGTGCGTAGCTACTATTATGCTTGTGTTTGGGTAGTCTAGGACCCACTAGCATGCCTTACAGGTTGTACTTGTGATCTTGTCAATGATGTTAGAGTTGTGGCCTAGTGGCGCATTGTGGCATCATGTGAGACTGATGGTCATGTATAGGGGTGATTTGTTGTCTGAGCAGTTCATACTGGGTGAGACGAGATTAATGGATCAGGGATCAGTGCGATAATATTTTTGTGAAGTATATTAAAGAACAAATACCAGTATTTGGTTAGTAATGAGGTGATGATTTTAGTCAAAAGGAGAGATTCAATGTTTGGTTAACTCTGCAGTGGGTTAGGAATTTCTACACATCTCCTCCGTTGTGGTGGTATCGTCAACATTATAGAAGGACTTATATGTATATGTGTCCTGAGGTGCATTAGGAGCATCAGATTCGTGAAATTTTGGCTATTAAGGTTCAGGGAATGTCAATGTGGTTAGGTGATGAATTATGCGGTGCATGGTGCTAATTCAACAAGGTATGCAGTCATGTTCTGGTACATCATGTGGTACTTGATACGGTGTTTATATATTGGAAACAAGCCCGATGGAGATTTCGGATGTTGAAAACCTGGTTCTAAGGCCCATTTTCCTGAATAAAAGAGGATATCTTCAGAATTGTTCGAGAAGGTGTACCCAACTGGGTTGTGGTAGCACAGGCAGGTGCACGAGGTGTTAAACAGTGATTTCAGATAACTCCAGAGCAGTTCTTAGCACGTTCGAGGACGAACGTATCTTTAAGTGAGAGAGAATGTAACGACCCGAGCGGTCGTTTTGAGCTCTAACTCGTCGTTCAACAGTTTGAGACCATGATCAACTTCATTTCAGGTATTATGACTCGTAGGCATGGTCGGAGTTGAATTTCGGGAAGTTCGGAGTCAATTTGGAAAGAAAATTCTCATTTCAAAAGCCTTAAGTTGGAAGAATTGACTAAGATTGGAGTTTTTAGTGAACAACCTCAGAACCAGGATTTGAAGGTTCCAGCAGGTTCGTATGATGATCTCGGACTTGGGCGTATGTCTGGATCGGATTTTGGATAACCCGGGAGCGTTTCGACGTATATTGTGAAAGTTAGCATTTTAGAAGAAATTTCCTAAGTCTAGGTTGAAGTGCATTTTAGTGATATTGATGTCCGTTTTGGATTCTAGGAATAGCTCCGTATGGTGATTCTAGAGTTGGGAGCATGATCAAAATTGAATTCGGATGCCCGTAGGTTATTTTGAAGTCGTTTGGCTAAAGATAGAAATTTGAAGGCTTTTGAGAAATCTGTCTGGAAGTGGAAATTTTGATATCGGGGTCGGAATGCCATTCCGAAAGTTGGAGCAGGTCCGTAATGTCGAATGTGACTTGTTTGCAAAATTTGGGGTCAATCAGACGTGATTTGACGGGTTTCGGCATCGAATGTAGAAGTTGGAAATTTCTAAGTTCATAAAGCTTGAATTGGAGAGCGATTCGTTGTTTCGATGTTATTTGATGTGATTTGAGGCCTCGAGCAGGTTCGCATTATGTTTTGGAACAAGTTGATGTAATTGGACGGGGTTCCGGGGGCCTCAGGTGGATTCCGGGTGGTTAACGGATCAAATTTGAAGTTTGAGGAAAAGCTGGGGCTGCTATCATCTGGTGTGACCGCACCTGCGAGAATTTGGCCCCATGTGCGGAACCGCAGAAGCGAACACAAGGGTCGCAAATGCGGGAGTGGGCTGGAGCTGGGGGAGACGCAGGTGCGGGCGATTGGGCGCACCTGCGGGCGCGCATGTGCGAGACTGGAGGCCGAATTAGCGGAAAAGGCGCAGGTGCGAGTAGGGCTCAGTAGAAGAGGACACTCAGGTGCGGGCGAGGCGACCGTAGGTGTGAAAAGGCAAGAGGCAGTGTAGTGTTTTAAAATCGGGAAATTGGCCATTTCTTTCATTTGTTTCATTTGGCTTGGACGATTTTGGAGAGCTCAAGGAGGGATTTTCATCGAGCAGCACTAGGTAAGTGATTTCTTCACATTTTTTAGTTAAATATGTGATCTTACATGGATTTAGGTATGGAAATTAGTAGAATTTTGGGATTTTGAGGGGAAGACCTAGAATTTGGTATTTTGGATTTTTACCATGAATTTGAGCATGAAAGTTAGAGTAAATTATATATTTGAGTTAGTAAGGCTATGAGTAGAGTTTATCTTCGAGAAATTTCGGCATTCGGGCACGCGGGCCCGAGGGTATTTGGTCAACTTTTCGAGCGGAGTTGGGAATTTATATAATTTGAATTGTTACAAGTAATAGAGTATATGTTCATTGGTTTGCCCGTTATTTGGATAGTTTTGGGCGTGGTTCATCAATAGGAGTCCTCGGAAGGGCTTGGAAGCCAGATTATGGAATCTTCGGAGTGAGGTAAGTCTCATTTCTAACCTTGTGAGGGGGAATTGTCCCCATAGGTAAATTAATTAAATAAGTGCTACTATTTGCGGGGGCTACGTACGTACCAAGCGGGAGTCCGTGCGTAGCTACTATTATGCTTGTGTTTGGGTAGTCTAGGACCCATTAGCATGCCTTACGGGTTGTACTTGTGATCTTGTCAATGATGTTAGACTGTTAATATTGTCACACCCTTTTTTTTAACAAACTTTCCTAAACACTCTTAAAAAGATTAAAAAGATTTAGTAAAGCTCAAAGGGTTTTTCAATTTTGAAAGTGACAAAAGATTGTGTTTTAAAGGATTAACTCAGAGTCGCCACCTGACATTTGATTTCGGTGTGTCAGGTCACCGTTTTAAAAAATAATTTCTCCTTTTAAAAATACTTTGGACTCCAAACTAAGCCCGCACCAGAGATTCGGGTAAGGGGGTTCATTTGACTCAGGAAGAAGGTGTTAGGCATTCCCCGAGTCCCGTAACTAGTACGGTTGCGTACATGATCAAGTTGGCTTTAAAAGATACTCTATTTGAGGTAGAAAAACACAAAAAGAAAATAGACAATCAAAAGAAGCTCGAGGTCGTCCCCACCTAATAAAAGAAAAATAAAAAAAGGAAAAAAAAATCCTAAACTAACCTATACTATGAATTCTCCATAATGCTCGACAAAGCCTCCAAAATATTTACAAAGTTCCTCGGGCTATTCCCCGGATAATTAATATATACAAACTCTACGGGGCATTCCCTGGATGTAATATTCAACTAACGGAGATGACATCTTACCTCAAAAGAGAAACTAAAGCACAAAAGTCCTAAAAGTTTGCCTACCCAAGTATGGTCGGCCTAAAATGCTCTTAAGGATCCGTATAAATAAGTAAATAGAAAATAATAAAATGTCAATTCAGGCCCAAAATCCTTCAACCAACTCCTATAGTTTATTAGACACCTAGAACAATTCAAGCCCAATCCCTACGGACAATTTATCTCTTTAATGAATTAGATCAAAATCCGTAAAAATTGCACGGGACACCCTATTTAGGCGCCCCTTTTTAACCTGTACCCACTTTGTTTTATGTTTGCACCCGTACCCGTTTTTTTGTTAAAAGCCTTTCAAAAAGACAATTTTAACCCTTTTTATTAAAAGACTACTTTCTCTTCAAGTCAACCCTAGTCCTTTACTTTGCAAATACTCTTTCTCTCCCGTTCTTCGCTTTTACGAAATCAAAACGGTTATCGTCATTATTTTTTGATTTTTTAACTGTTTGTTCGCCAACAATATTACGTATAATCAGAGGTACATTGCAGTAACTTTACGATTTAATTTTTGGGTTTTGTTTGTTTTTGTGATAGTCATGTTCGATAGTTTGTTAGGGTTTAGTTCTATAGTTATTTTTGTCATGTATACCTTAATTTTATGGAGCTGATATTTTTTGCTTTTTGTGTTTAATTATTGGTGTTAAATTTTTGCTTCGCCGAATTTTTTTATTTTGTAACTGGTTAACTTCAGCATATTGGGAGCTTAAGCTTTTGTTTTGTTTTGGTGATATGCTGAAGTTTTTGAACGTGTGCGTCTGTTTTGTGTTTTGTAACTGGTGAACTTCAGCTTGTTTTTGTTTAGGAGCTGAAGTTTTTCCTTTGTTTTGATGAAACTTCAGCATATTGGGAGCTTAAGTTTTTGTTTTGTTTTGGTGATATGCTGAGGTTTTATTTTTTGTGTTGTATTTTTATGAAAGTGGGAGCTGAAGTTTTGTGTTTTGTAACTGGTGAACTTCAGCTTGTTTTTGTTTAGTAGTTGATGTTTTTCCTTTGTTTTGGTGAAACTTCAGCATATTGGGAGCTTAAGTTTTTTTTTGTTTTGGTGATATGCTGAGGTTTTATTTTTTGTGTTTAATTATTTGTGTTATATTTTTATGAAAGTGAGAGCTGAAGTTTTGTGATTTGTAACTGGAGAACCTCAACTTGTTTTTGTTTAGGAGCTGAAGTTTTTCCTTCGTTTTGGTAAAACTTCAACATGTAGGGAGCTGAAGTTTTTTGTTTTGTTTTGGTGAACTTCAGCATATTTGGGAGCTGACGTTTTTGTTTATATTTGCTGAGTTTGTCTTCTTTGAGCTGAAGTTTTTAACTGCTATCTTTTACTTTCTTTCAACAGATGGCTTCTACAAATCCTACAACACCTTCAAATCCTCCAACAACTAAAGCATCTAAAAACCGTACACTATCAAAAGGTCCTTCAGTCCATATTGTTCCTCCTACAAGACCAGGGGAAAGATATTTTGAGTTTCGAGATTGGTTTAATTGGCGTGCTTACTGGAAGGGTAACCACGATTTGAAGAGTTTAATCAAAACTTTCTTGACTCCTGCACAAGAAGATAAGCTAACTAATGGTACTTTTTGGTATATGTTGGCTATGGAGAACTTCAAATGCAACATGAAGTTGGTTCATTGCTTGTGTCTTTCTCGAACATTCACCAATGATCGAGACTCCATTAGTTTCAAGATTTTTGGGCATAATGTATCGTTCACCCTTGAAGACTTTGACATTATGTGCGGTTTGAGGATCACCACACATAATGTTGAAAAACCATCTAAACGAGATATCACGATTTTGAAACGATATTTGGTAAGTCTAAGGGGGTTACATTGAAGGACATTCGAGATTTTATGTCTCGTAATGAAATTCAGAAGGATGATGTAAATTTCAAACATGTATGTGAGAGTGATGAAGATGATGTTAAACTAATGGAAATTCTTCTTGCGGAGTCTATTTTATTTGGTCAAAAGAATGAATCAACGGTGCTAGAGGATTATGCAGCCATTGTCGAAGATGACAATGCTTGTGCTGATTATCCTTGGGGTAATGTGTCTTATGAGAAGCTCATTACGTCAATGAAACATGCATTGGATAACCAATCCAAGGAACATTCAACAGAGTATACTGTTGGGGGTTTTCCATATCCATTATGTTTGGTTCTATGAGCGTTTCCCCGATCTTCGGAAGAGGTATACAAGAGACGAAGAGTACCTTGATTCCCCTCAGGTTCCCATGATGTTACGTTATGTATGTGTGGGAGAGCCTAAATATAAAGAACTTGCGAAATATTTCAGTAATCATTCTGTAAGTGAATGTTTTTTTATTTTTGTAGTCTTGTTAATATGTTGACGTATTACTTTTATTTTATTTTCATAATATACTTTTTTGTATTAAACATGAATATCGGAATTTTGAGGTATTAGATATAATTCCTACAGAAGAGGAATTGAATTCAATGCCTTTGATTGGACAATTGCTATGCAGCCAGGTTCGTTCAAGGGTACTTAATGCGGTTCCTTCAACTGGTGAATCACCACGTAGTCGGAGTCGATAAAAAAAAACCCGTCGAACTTCAACTGGTGAATCACCTCGTACCCAGAGTCGTTCTAACCGTTCTACAATGGTGTTTGACAATAAATTAGTCAATACAATATGTTCTGTAAGTTTTGTGCTGAATTTTTTTTTGCATTTGTGTTATTGTAAAACTACATCATGTTTTTAGTTTTGTTCTGTTTGTGCTGAACTTCAGCATTCTAGTAGCTTAAGTTTTGTTTCTCTTTGCGATGAACTTCAGCATTCTAGTAGCTAAAGTTTTATTCTGTTTGTGCTGAACTTCAGCATTCTAGTAGCTTAAGTTTTGTTTCTCTTTGCGATGAACTTCAACATTCTTTTGTACCTGAAGGTTTGTTCTGTGTCTCTATACTAGAGGGTAACGAGTGAGGTTAAAAGGCATGCAGAAGCAGAAAGAAAAATAATTGCGAAAGAAGTTATTGCGCAGTTTAAAAAGGATGAGCGATCTGCTATTGTTGATGCGGTTTTTGGAAAAGCCAAGGTAAGCTAATTTATAGAGAAGTCTTTTTTTTCTGTGCTAATGTTATTTAGATTAATCATTGTTAGTAATTTTTTTCTAGGAATATTTTGGTGAGAAGTTTCAAGAGTTGTTTAAGATTGTCAACAAATCAAATGGAACAGACGTTGGCTCCATCATGAAGTCTCGACAATATGATAGGACGAATTACTCATTTGAGCATCTATCGGATATTAATGCTGCTCATGATGAAGCGCATGAAAATGTTACACGTGTGGAAGTGGATGTTAAAGGAGATCAACGTGTTGAACAAAAATTTAACGACGAACATCCCATTGTTGATTGACCGAGCAAAGATGTAAATGATGAACATTTATCAATTGTGAATGTTGGAAGCAAGGAAGGTGTAGATGATCAAGTTGTTGATGATGAAGGAGATGCACCAAGTTGTGCTTTGGGAAGTGATCATGCACCTGTTGGTACTGAAGAATGGACACCGAGTGATGCGTGTACCAATATTGAGAGAGGTAATCCGTTTTCAGACGCACTTGCTATTTGCGCTGAAATCGCTTTGCTAGGTGAAGGGACACAGGAAATTTATAGTACAGGTAAAAAATTTCTCTCTCTCTCTCTCTCTCTCTCTCTCTATATATATATATATATATATATATATATATATAGGTCATTTATCCGTCCCCCCTATTTATCAACATGCAATGGAAGTTAATACAACTGAAAAATTCTCTGATGATGCTGAATTTAATGAAGATAGAGTTGATAAAATGCTTCCAGAGAATACTCAAATGCTTCTCGATGTTGCTGCACAATTGAATGAACCTGGAGCTGCTGATACTGACAAAAGAATGCAGGAAAACCACAGTGCAAGACAAATGCCAAGGTATTCTATAGATCATGAATTTATTACATTTGATCCAAGTATATTTTTTACAGTTTGAAATTTTACATTCTTTTTTTTGTATGCTTTTTTATTATTATTTTAGAAGGATTGGATGCAGCTTCAAAAAAAATTAGTGTATTTTTCGTCTATATGAAAAAGGAGAAATACATCTATTCACACCTGTTGGCTCACAAACAAGTGTGAATTGTGTTTGTATTATTTTATAAAATTTAGTCAGTATTATTTAATTTAATTTTTTTTTGCATGAAGATATAGGCATATCTAACCCTGGTGGAAGTGGATCCGTTGGAATTCAAACAACATCTGTGCACTTAGACCAGGTAGTTATTTTATGCAATTCGATTACAAGTTGTTTTGTTTTACCTAATGTGTGTTTTGTATCAATTGTATTTATGTATATATTTTCCTTGGTTTTGCAGATTTCATCTGATGCATCACAACTTCTTCCAAATCCTAAGAGAAGGAAGATTTCCATGTCTCCTAATGTTATGAGTGACACCAGTGATATTCCCAACTTCAACATATGTTCATTTTCACTTGATAGTACAGAAGGGACTCGTTTTGAAGGCAATTCTGCTGCTGTTGTTGTTCGTGAAGAGAGACAAGAAGATTGTGAACATCAGCGAGTTGGTGAAGGATCTGCCACCATGGATTTGGATTTTCCCCTTGCTGCTGAACAACAGCAGTAGGAAGATCAACCAAAAAGAAAAGCAGTTAAAAAAGAGAAAAGGATTCGTATGGAAAGTATTTGGTTGAAATCTCCTTATGTTGTTCCTAAACAAAAGCGAAGGGGGCAAGATTGGAAAGAAGGAAAGTATACACGAAGGTGTCCCTTCCATTATGTTAATCGAGACAGTGGAATTATCGGAAGATTTAATGACTGGTTGAAGAAGGATGATGGTGAATATAATTCCAATCCATTCAGATTAGCTAGAATGCGCATTCCAATGTAATTCTTTACCGAGCTTGTGGATCCTAACTCTGATCTTTTGGATGAAGTAAGTTATTAAGTTTGTTTTTTGCTTTAGTTTTCAACTGTATTTCTCAAAATCTCAGGTTATTTTTTTAATATAGAAAGCAAGACATAACTTCAGCTTATTTTTATTGTATAGAAAGTAGGACATAATTTAAGCATATTTTTAGTGCTGAAGTTTAGCAATTAAAACTAAAACTTCAGCTTGTTTATGCTGAAGATTTTGGAAAATGAACTAAACAACTTCAGCATTTATGCTGGAGTTTTGACATGCAGTCTCTAGTTTTTTTGTAACGACCCGATCGGTCATTTTGCGTTATCGGACCTTGTTTCCCTAAATAAAACTTCCCACAATGGCTTATTGTGATTTATGACTTGCGGGGACATGTGGTTTGGGGTTCGGAAGTGTTTAGAGCAGTATAGGAACACTTAGTCCCTTAAGGTTGGCCTTTTTGGCCATGTTTGACTTCGGTCAATATTTTTAGTAACGACCTTGGAATCGAGTTTCGACGGTTCCGGTAGCTTTGTGTGATGATTTCGGACTTGTACGTATGTACGTAATGGATATTGGATGACCCGAGAGCGTTTCGACGCCAAAGAGCGAAAATAGAGTTTCCTTAAGTTCATAATTTGGTTTGGAACGTGTTTTTGTGCTATCAATGTCCGACCAAAATTCCGAGACCGGGAATAGTTCCATTATGTCATTTATGACTTGCCTGCAAAATTTGGTGTCATTCCAAGTAGTATAGGTCAGTTCGGCGCATTGAAGCCGAATTCAAGAACTTAAAGTTCTTAAGTTTGATTCTAAGGGGTTTGAGGGGCGATTTTGAGTTTGAGCGTTGTTTCGGGTGTTCCGAAGGCTCGAGCGAGTCCGTAATATAATTTAGGACTTTTTGGTATATTTGGACGGGGGCTCGGGTGGGCCCAGGTGCCTCCCGGGCATCAAACGAGGCCAAAAACCAACAACCTTAACTGCTGGTGCACCCGAAATGGTGTGACTGCAGGTGCGGTTGCCCAGTCGTAGGTGCGAGACCGCTCCTGCGGTCCAGGCCTCGCAGGTGCGGCCCCAGGTGAGAAGGTCCATTATCGCAGGTGCAGACATGATTCCGCAGGTGCGGGCCTCCCTCCGCAGGTGCGATCCCAGGCCTTCTTGGCCATTTCCGCAGGTGCGAGACCGCATGTGCGGTCCTCGAGCCGCAGGTGCGAAATCACTGATGGCAGTGAGTTCTTTAAACACGGGACTTAACCATTTTTTCACCCCATTTCTTCCACCATTGTCGACTTTGGGAGCTTGGGAGGGAGACAAACGACCTAGCTACTAGAGGTAAGTTATTTCCACTCAAATGTTGGTTAAATGTTACACCCCATGTTTTCGTACGTGAGAGTACATCGTAAGTCAATTGATGTAAGCTCAGAAATAAGATTATATTTGATGGAATATAAATTAAGTTAATCATGTTACATTGGAGGTTGCAAATATTTAAGATCATGAATAACGAGTATCAAGAGGGTTGGAAAGCTTAGAAGCTAAACCAATTGAAGAAAATAAGTTTCGTCGAAAGTCGACGAGTTTGGAATGTTATAACATGTACTTTAGGGTGAGACTATGGTTCATTACATGATAAGGAGGTTATGCTATGATTTAATTTTTATCGTATGATAGTTGTGTTCTACATTTTGAAGTCAAGCAAGTTGTGGAACAAAAGTCGGCAAAGGTCTTCACAAGTTACACTCATAATGTGCTGAAAATTAGGTCAAATGTAACTGAGATTTTCTCCCAATATACTTGGAATTATTGGATGATCTACCAACCAAATTTAATATCTATGAGTCTAGTTTCAAATGCATTAAACCGTTCATCGATACGACGTAGGAGTAGAGAGATATTTGCAGTTTCGCGAGACTGCGCAGACATCATAAATGACAAGTAGGTGGATCACTAGAGCTTTTTGAGCAATAGATTTCATGTGTTATATGAGTTCATATTGGGAATTATTATATACCAAATTGAAGGACTTGGAATTTAGTTTCCAACTCTCTTAACCGTTCGTTCATACGACATCGGGATAAAAAGATATAAGCGTCGGAAGATGGACCAATCATAGGGTGCCAAGCTAGCACCTCTTTGACTTTTTCCAAAATAGATATATATGTGTCTTAGGTAGGCTTTCTCTTCATATTTCAGCATAAAACGAACAGATAACACCCATGAACATAACCCCAAGCTATCTTCTAGGGTTTCAAAGAAGAATATCATCCCGGGCATGAAATCGAGAAGCAATAACATCAAAACGATCCCTACGACGTAAGTGTCATTATACCGCCTCTTCTTTTTCTTTGTAGTTAGAGTTTTGGAAGTTACTTCATAGTTAAGAAACGTCTAATATCTGTATTTAAGTGTTTAAATATCAAGGAAGGTTGATAAATGTGTTTCCTAATAGTTAGAACTCACGGGACGGTGATCGGAAGCCGTGAGTTCGAGTTATTTGACTTGTAGCGGACTGTTTTGTGTTGCTGTTGGGCTGCGTGTTTTACTACTGTTTTGTGGAGTTTTGGAGGAGGAAGGGTGTGGAGAAACACCATATAGATGTAGGGTTGTGAGCTGGTCGTTCGTTGTAACATTTCCGGGTCGTTTGACACGACTACGGTGGTCGTCTTATGTGTGAAGTGATTAGGTTGTGTGTGGACTGTTTTGGGAGGCTCAATATGATTATTATTGATGTTGTTTGGGCTGTTAGGTGATTGTTTTGACTTGTGTGAAGTCATATATATAGGGGAGGTGCTGTCCGTTTCATCGTAAAATAGGTTGTGGTCGATACCTAATAGTTATGACGCTTAAACGATAACGATAGTATCGTTTCTCTTATTGTAGATTAAGGAGTTATGACATTTGCGTAGCCTGAGTTTGGGACAGTATATACAAGGTATGTGAGGCTATCCCTTTCCTTCTTTTGCACGACTCCGATTGTACATAATGCAATGAACGAGCTTCCAAAGATACTCTACTCTTAGAAGCTAGCAGTACTTACATTGTTTCCCTTCTTATGGAACAATTGATGTTGAGGTTGCTTCTCTTATTCTTATGTTATCAATGTTGTTGGTACTTCCTGATTCTTATAAGATTCTCGATGAAGAGTTAGCCCTAATGATGTGTATGGAGAATATCGACCTTACGTCACTCCGTAATGTTCAGAACAAGATTCTAATGAGTCCTGCATGCGTTATATATATGTATCTATTTTACTCTACCGAGCCGCGCTATAGTCGGCCGGGTATGGCACCTATTGTGCAACCACTGATCAGTTGGGTTTACCGAGTCCTCTTTGAGGCCGGGTATGATATGATAATGATGATGCCCACAGAGGCGAATGTTCTATGATGATGATGATGCCCACAGAGGCGGATGTTTTAAAAGATTATGTATATATATGTATCATGCATTTCATGTTACTGTCTCTTAGAAGCACTCAGATGTTACAGGTGGTATCTTCTCTACCTCTCTTTACATTATTGTTCATATTTATATTGACCAGCCTTACATACTCAGTACTTTATTCGTACTGACGTCCTTTTATTTGTGGACGCTGCATGTCGTGCTGCAGGTCCTGATAGACAAGTAGACACAGCTCCCCCACCATAATAGGCTTTCCAGTTCAACGGTCATAGGCGAGATCCCTTCTCCGGACTTGCCGTGGTCTTGGTATGCATTTGTGTTATAGATATTATGGGTATGTCGGGGCCCTGTTCCGGCTATGTTGAATTACTTATGCTCCTTTAGAGGCTCATAGACAGGTGTCGACTCATGTATAGTTAGGTATGCCTTGTTGGCTAATTTTTGTTGTATAGTCTTTCATGGCAGTGTTGTAGCTCGTACCCTTTATGTAGTTTCTTAGAATTCTAGTCATCTCATGTGATGTATGTTCATGATCCATGTCTACCATTTTATTGATCTCGTTATCCCTTAAAGATAATAAAGAAGACTAGATAAAATGTACGTTGGTGCTCGGCAAATATGGCCCGGGTGCTAGTCATGATCCTCCAGTTTGGGTCGTGACATTAAATACATCAATTTCTAGGTATATTAACACCTTAATTAGTGTAAATCAAGGGTTAGAGTAGTAACATAGGGCTTGAGGAATTTTAAGGAATTTCTGTCACGACCCAGAATCCTAATCCGGGTCGTGATGGCGCCCAACGACGGGGTTAGGCAAGCCAACACAAATTAAGGTCCCTCTGCTTAAGCAAGTACTGCAGGCTGCGGTGGTCAGTGTAGACCTCACATGACACACCATACAAATAGTGCCGCAAAATCTTCAAAGCATGAACAATCGCCGCCAACTCTAAGTCGTGCACATGATAATTCTTTTAATGAACCTTCAGCTGTCGTGAAGCATAAGCAATAACCCTGCCATCCTGCATCAACACACATCCCAACCCGATGCGTGAAGCGTCGCAATATACAGTATACATCCCAGAACTGGAAGGCAATGACAGAACTGGTGCTGAGGTAAAAGCTGACTTGAGCTTCTGAAAGCTCACCTCACACTCGTTGGACCACCGAAACGGGACATTCTTCTGAGTCAATCTGGTCAATGGAGCTGCAATAGAAGAGAGCCCCTCCACGAATCGGCGATAATAGCCTGCTAGGCCCAAGAAACTCCTGATCTCTGAAGCTGAAGTAGGACGCGGCCAACTCTGAACCGCCTCAATCTTCTAAGGATCAACCTTGATACCTTCTCCGAATACCACATTCCCCAAAAATGCCACGGAATCTAACCAGAACTCGCACTTGGAGAACTTAGCATACAACTTCTGTTCCCGCAAGGTCTGGAGCATAACTCTCAAGTGCTGCTCATGCTCACCCAGGCTCCGTGAGTAGATAAATATATCATCAATGAAAACAATAACGAAGGAGTCGATATACGGCCTGAATACCCTATTCATCAAGTCCATAAATGCTGCTGGGGCATTAGTCAAGCCAAATGACATCACTATAAACTCATAATGGCCATATCTGGTGCGAAAAGAAGTCTTTGGAACATCTGAAGCCCGAATCTTCAGCTGATGATAACCCGATCTCAAATCAACCTTGGAAAACACACGAGCACCCTGTAACTAGTCAAATAAATCATCGATGCACGGCAGAGATACTTGTTCTTAATAGTGACCTTATTCAGCTGGCGGTAATCAATACACATACGCATAGACCCATCCTTCTTCTTCACAAATAGGACTGGAGCACCCCACGACGACACACCCGGCCTGATGAACCCCTTAGCCAACAACTCCTCAAGTTGCTCCTTTAACTCTTTCAGCTCCTTAGGAGCCATACGATACAGGGGAATGGAAATAGGCTGAGTATCTGGAGCCAAATCAATACAGAAGTCAATATCTCGCTGGAGGCATGCCTGGAAGATCTAAAGGAAACACATATGGAAACCCTCGAACAACAGGCACTGAATCAATGGTAGGAGACTCGACGGTGGGGTCCCGCACATAAGCAAGGTAAGCCAAACAACCCTTCTCGACCATATGCTGAGCCTTTGTGAAGGAAATGACCCGACTGGAGGCACTAACTGAAGAACCTCTCCACTCTAGTCTAGGCGACTCAGGCATGGCTAAAGTAACTGTCTTGGCATGGGAATCTAACACAGCATGATAAGGAGATAGCAAATCCCCTAGGATAACCTCAAAATCAATCATATCCAGCAATAAAAGATCTGCTCTGGTATCGAAACCGCAGAAAGTAATCACACAAGACCGGTAGACTCGGTCTACCACCACAGAATCGCCCACATGAGTGGACACATATATAAGGGAACCCAAGGTCTCACGAGGGATATCCAAAAAATGAGCAAATAGTACTGAAACATATGAATACGTGGACCCTGGATCAAATAGTACCGAAGCCTCCATACCACATACTGAGATAATACCTGTGATTACGGCGTCTGAGGCCACAACATCTGATCCGGCTGGAATGACATAAAATCTGGCTGAGGCTCCGAAAGACTAAACTCCCACAGAGTGAACAGGAACTAACTGACCTCCTCCTGGCTGGCCTCCCCTTCTTGGACGACCCCTGCCGACCTGTCTTCCACTTCGAGGTGGCCGAACTGCTGGTGCTGAACTCCTTGGCTGATAACTCTGCTGCACTGCCTTGCCCCGATACCTGGGATAATACCTCCACGTGTGATCTGGCTCCCCACACTCGAAATAACCTCCTGGTGCTACAGCCCGCTGCCCGTAAGAGAAAGAACCCGGAATAGCCGAAGGGCGGTGTGAACCATCTAGTAAGGCCTTGAAATAGGAACTAGAGGATCTCTGATGACTGGAACAACTGCTGGGGGCACCCTGGGTGGATGGGGGACGATAGGAACGCTCTGGCATAGCGGCGAACTGAGGCCTCGCTAAAATACCCCTGGGAGGTAGTGGAGGTGCTGAATATGAAGGCCTACTGAACTGGCCGCCTCCGAACTGACCCCTGCCCCTAGCTGGAGCACCCCTGAAGTCACCTGTGAACCTGGCCCTCTTGTCACCTGTGAACCTGGCCCTCTTCACAAATTAGACGGGATACTCACTGGGTACATATTTGTTTATATGTACTCATGCTACACTTCTGTACTTAATTGTACAGGTTCTGAGACAGGTGCATCTGGTTATTAGACCGTAGCGCGATCTTGAGAGCATATACCATACTCGACTTCTTCGGTGAGCTGTTTCCCCTTAGCGATCTCACACCAGCACCTTGGAGTTGTCTTTTGATTTTCTGTCTATTCTCTTCAGACAACAGTACAATTATTTTGGTCTGGTTTTTATATTCTACTAGTCGCCTGTAGACTTGTGACACTAGGTTCTGGCACACATAGTAGACTTTATGGTATTTTGGGATAAACTGTAAATGTTGGCTCATGATTTTGGATTACCCTGATTTAAGTTGCCTCGCTTACCCGTTTTCATTTAACGATTTATAACTTAAAACGTGGCAAACATTTGAATATCTTAGCAAATAAGGTAACCTCGTTAGTAAACAAGTGTTGGCTTGCCTGACTCCGGTGTTGGGTGCCATCACGACCTGAGCGGATCCAACAAAGGATCCCATTACTGAGGAGCAGGGTGAGGTGCCCCTAGCAGATCCAACTCCGATAGATTTCATGACTGCACCAGGCTTCCAGGAGGTCATGGGCCGTATGATGCGGTTCATGGACACTATGACCTAGGCTGGTTTATTTCCAGCGGATCCTGCCACATCTCAGGCGGGAGGGGTTGTCCAGACCCCTACTGCCCAGGACGTAGGACATGTTACAGCGATATATTAGACTCTGGGTACACTTCCTGTGGGTGGAGCACAGCCGGTAGCAGCAACACCAGAGCTCAGACCAGCTGCAGACGGCGATCCGCAGAATCTACTCGATAGATGGACTCGATTGTACCCTCTTGTCTTCGGAGGTGAGAGGGGCGAGGATGCCCAGGACTTCATTGATAGGTGCAGGTACAGACTGCACAACATGAGGATTCTGGAGTCCCATGGAGTTGATTTCACTACTTTTCAGCTAGAGGGTAGGGCCCGCAGATGGTGGAGGTCATTTATCCTTGGTAGGCCAGCAGGTTCCCCTCATCTCGCATGGGAGCAGTTCACTCAGCTATTCTTGGACAGGTATATTCCTCCCTCAGAGAGGGAAGAGCTGCGGTATCAGTTTGAGCAGCTGGAGCAAGGGCAGATGTCAGTGACATACTACGAGGCTATGTTTTCAGAGTTGTCTTGTCATGCCCTTATGATACTTCCTACTGATGCTGAGAGAGTGCGGAGGTTTGTAGCTGGGTTGCACTCAAGTATTAGAGCCAACATGGCCCGAGAGGTGGAGATGGGTACTCCCTATCAGCTTGTGGTCGAGATAGCTCGCAGGATTGAGGGTTACCGATTGAGGGGCAGAGAGCAGGGCCAGCAGGGTCAGCATGACAAGAGAGCTAGATTTTTTGGAGATTTTAGAGGTGCCCCAGCCAGGGGTAGAGGTCAGTTCAGTAGAGGCCATCCCGACAGGCCTCCATATTCAGCTCCTCCACCACCTCCCCGTGGTGCTCCAGTGAGGCCTTATTTCAGTGCCATGCCAGAGAGTTCTTACCGCCCACCAGCCATTCAGGGTCCCTCCGGCGGGTATTCAGGTCATCAGGGGTCTTCTAGTCCTTACTTCAGTGCCATGCCAGAGGGTTCTCACCGTCCCCCAGCTATCCAGGGTTCTTCTTCAGGGCAGCATGCCATGCCACTAGTGAGGTGTTATGAGTGTGGGGATTCAAGCCACATGAGGAGGACTTATCCCAGTCTTTGGGGCAAGGCTTTTAAGCAGAGTTACCAGCCTACATACCCAGCACCGGCGCCCCGTCCACCTAGAGGTGGAGGACAGACTGGTAGAGGTCATCCTAGAGGTGGAAGCCAGGTAGGGGGAGCTCAACTAGCTCCTATTTAGTCTAGCAAAGGTCAGTCCTCAGGTACACCAGCCAAATTCTATGCTATTCCAGCCCAAGCAGATGCAGTGGCCTCAGACGCCGTGATCACAGGTACTATTTCAGTATGTGGTAGGGAGGCATTAATGTTATTTGATCCAGGGTCCACTTATTCATATGTGTCAGCCTTATTTGCTTGTTTTCTGGATGTTCCTCGCGAGTCCTTGGATTCTCCTATATATGTGTCCACTCTTGTGGGATATTCTGCGGTGGTAGACCGGATCTATCGGTCTTGTGTGATCACCTTCTGTGGGTTCGAGACTAGAGCGGACCTCCTGTCGCTCGACATAGTTGATTTTGACATTATCTTGGGAATGGATTGGCTATCTCCCTATCATGCCATCTTGGATTTCCATGCCAAGACGGTTACTTTGGCCATGCTTGAGTTGCCTAAGCTGGAGTGGAGAGGTTCCTCAGCTAGTGCAGCTAGTAGAGTTATTTCCTTCCTGAAGGCTCGACATATGGTCGAGAAGGGTTGTCTGGCGTATCTTGCTTATGTGCGGGATACCACCGCCGAGTCTCCGACGATTGATTTAGTGCCAGTTGTTCGAGAGTTTGCTGATGTATTTCCTTCAGACCTTTCGGGCATGCCTCCGGATCGTGATATTGATTTCTGCATTGATGTAACTCCAGGCACTCAACCTATTTCCATTCCCCCGTACCATATGGATCCGAAGGAGTTGAAGGATCAACTTGAGGAGTTTTTGGCTAAGGGGTTTATCAGACCGAGTGTGTCACCGTGGGGTGCTCCAATCCTATTTGTGCAGAAGAAGGATGGGTCTATGTGGATGTGTATTGACTACCGCCAGTTGAACAAGGTCACCATTAAGAACATGTATCCTTTGCCGCGCATTGATGATTTATTTGACCAGTTGCAGGGTGCTAAGGTGTTTTCTAAGATTGACTTGAGGTCGGGCTATCATCAGTTGAAGATTCGGGCCTCAGATTACTTTCCGTATGAGATATGGCCACTATGAGTTCCCGGTGATGTCCTTTGGCTTGACTAATGCCCCAACAACATTTATGGATTTGATGAACAGGGTGTTCGGGCCGTATATTGATTATTTTATCATCGTCTTCATTGACAATATTTTGATTTACTCACGTAGCCGGGGAAAGCACGAGCAATATTTGAGAGTTGTGCTCCAAACTTTGCGAGAACAGAAACTATATGCTAAGTTCTCCAAGTGTGAGTTTTGGTTGGATTCTGTGGCATTCTTGGGGCATGTAGTATCTGGAGAGGGTATCAAGGTTGATCCTAAGAATATTGAGGAGGTTCAGAGTTGGCCACGTCCTACTTCAACTACAGAGATCAGGAGCTTCTTAGGTCTAGCAGGCTATTATCGACTATTTGTGGAGGGTTTTTCATCCATTGCAGCCCCATTGACTAGATTGACTCAGAAGAATGCCCCATTTCGATGGTCTGACAAGTGTGAGGCGAGCTTTCAGAAGCTCAAGACGGCATTGACCTCAGCACTACTTCTCTTATTGCCTTCCGGTTCTGGGATGTATACAGTGTATTGCGACGCTTCACGCGTTGGCTTGGGATGTGTGTTGATGCAGGAAGGAAGAATTACCCTGTGCACAATTTGGAGTTGGCGGCGATTGTTCATGCTCTTAAGATTTGGAGGCATTACTTGTATGGGGTGTCTTGTGAGGTTTATACAGACCACCGCAACTTGCAGCACTTGTTCAAGCAGAGGGATCTTAATTTGAGGCAGCGCAGGTGGCTTGAGTTGCTGAAGGATTATGACATCACCATTCTTTATCATCCGGGCAAGGCAAATATGGTAGCCGATGCTTTTAGCAGGAAGGCGGAGAGTATGGGTAGCTTGGCTTATATTGCAGCGGAGGAGAGCCTCGTCGAGTTCTAGCACATGTGGTTGCTCAGTCTTCATTATTGGGGGAGATTAAGGCTCGACAGTTTGATGATCCGTATTTGGCAGAGCTACGGGAGACAGTGGTTCAGGGTGGTGCCAAAGAGGTTACCATTGGCGAGGATGGTGTTCTGATACTGAAGGGCCGTTTATGTGTTCCTAATGTTGATGGCCTGAGGGGGAGGATTTTAGAGGAGGCACACTGTTCTCGGTATTCGGTTCATCCTGGTGCTACGAAGATGTATCGTGATTTGAAGCAGCATTACTGGTGGAGGCGGATAAAGAGGGACATTGTGGAGTATGTGGCTTGGTGTCTTAATTTTTAGCAGGTTAAGTATGAGCACAAGAGGCCAGGAGGCCTACTTCAGCAGATGACCATTCTTGAGTGGAAGTGGGAACGCATCACTATGGACTTTGTGGTTGGGTTGCCTCGGACTTTGCGGAAGGTTGACACGGTTTGAGTCATTGTGGATAGATTGACCAAATCGGCACATTTCATTCCAGTTGCTACTACTTATACTTCTGAGAGTCTAGCCCAGATCTACATTCGGGAGATAGTCTGGTTGCACGGTGTGCCGGTGTCCATTATATCAGATCGAGGTCCTCAGTTCACCTCGCACTTCTGGAGAGCATTGCACAGTGGGTTAGGCACCCAGATAGACCTCAGCACAACATTTCACCCTCAGACTAATGGCCAATCGGAGCGTACAGTTCAAATATTGGAGGACATGCTCAGGGCATGTGTGATTGACTTTGGAGGTCAGTTGGACCAGTTCTTGCCTTTTGTCGAGTTTGCTTACAATAATAGTTATCAGTCCATCATCGAGATGGCTCCATTTGAGGCTTTGTATGGTCGGCGATGTCATTCTCCTATCGGGTGGTTTGAGCCTGGCGAGGCTAAGTTATATGGCACCGACCTGGTGAGGGATGCTCTGGAGAGGGTGAAGTTGATTTAGGAGAGGCTCCACATAGCACAGTCAAGACAAAAGAGTTACGCGGATCAGAGGGCACGTGATGTTTCATTTATGGAGGGAGACAAGGTTCTGCTGAAGGTCTCGCCAATGAAGGGTATTATGAGGTTTGGGAAGAAGGGCAAGCTGAGCCCGAGGTTTATAGGTCCTTTCGAGGTATTGAGGCGAGTTAGAGAGGTTGCTTATGAGCTTGCCTTACCTCCCAGTCTATCAGGGGTTCATCCATTCTTTCATGTATCCATGCTCCGGAGATACCATGCCGACTTCTCTCACGTGGTTGATTTCAGCACTATTTAGTTGGATGAGAGGCTGGGCTACGAGGAGGAGCCAGTTGCTATTGTTGATAGACAAGATTGCCAGTTGAGATCCAAGAGAGTTTCTGCCGTAAAGATCCAGTGGAGGGGCCAACCGGTCGAGGAGGCGACTTGGGAGTCCGAGGAGGACATGCGGAGCAGATATCCGCACTTATTCAGCACTTCAGGTATGATTCTAGACCCGTTCGAGGACGAACGTTTGTTTAATAGGTGGAGAAGGTAATGACCCGACCGATCGTTTTGCGTTATCGGACCCCGTTTCCCTAAATGAAACTTTCCACAACGGCGTATTGTGATTTATGACTTGCAGGGACGGGTGGTTCGGGATTCGGAAGTGTTTAGAGCAGTATAGGAACACTTAGTCCCTTAAGGTTGGCCTTTTTGTCCAAGTTTGACTTCGGTCAACATTTTTAGTAAATGACCTCAGAATAGAGTTTCGACGGTTCCGGTAACTTCGTGTGATGATTTTGGACTTGTACGTATGTCCGAAATGGGTTTTGGATGACCCGGGAGCGTTTCGACGCCAAATAGCAAAAATAGAGTTTCCTTAAGTTCATAATTTGGTTTGGAACGTGTTTTTGTGTTATCAAGGTCCGAACGGAATTCCGAAACCGGGAATAGTTCTGTTATGTCATTTATGACTTGCCTGCAAAATTTGGTGTCATTCCGAGTAGTATAGGTCGGTTCGGCGCATTGAAGCCGAATTCAAGAACTTAAAGTTCTTAAGTTTGATTCTAAGAGGTTTGAGGGGCGATTTTGAGTTTTAGCGTTGTTTCGGGTGTTCCGAAGGCTCGAGCGAGTCCGTAATATGATTTAGGACTTTTTGGTATATTTGGACGGGGGCTCGGGTGGGCCCAGGTGCCTCCCGGGCACCAAACGAGGCCAAAAATCAGTAGCCTTAACTGCTGGTGCATTTGAACTGGTGTGATTGCAGGTGCGGTTGCCCAGTCGCAGGTGCGAGACTGCTCCTGCGGTCCAGGCCTCGCAAGTGCGGCCCTAGGTGAGAAGGTCCATTATCGCAGGTGCTGACATGATTCCGCAGGTGCGGGCCTCCCTCCGCATGTGCGATCCCAGGCCTTCTTGGCCACTTCCGTAGGTGCGAGCCTTGGCTCACAGGAGCGAGACCGCAAGTGCGAAATCACTGATGGCAGTGAGTTCTTTAAACACGGGACTTAACCATTTTTTCACCCCATTTCTTCCACCATTGTCGACTTTGGGAGCTTGGGAGGGAGCCAAACGACCTAGCTACTAGAGGTAAGTTATTTCCACTCAAATGTTGGTTAAATACATCAATTCCTAGGTAGATTAACACCCTAATTAGTGTAAATCAAGGGTTAGAGTAGAAACCTAGGGCTTGAGGAATTTTAGGGAATTTCCCCACTTATTCACCATGAACACATACAAAAATCATATATTAATGATCCTTAGGCTATGGGTGAGTGTTTCCTTTGAGAATTTTCGGAATCCGAGTGTGCGGGCCCGGGGGTGAATTTTGGGATTTCTTCAAGAATGATGATTTACTAAATAAGTAGGAGAATTCCATACTTTGACTCTTTGAGCATGAATTGATATATTTGTATAACATTTGTCTAGTTTCGAGTCCTCGGGTGTAGAGTTCGGAGTTTTGGGCGCGTTCTTGGTCCGAGAAGTAGATTCAACACGAGGTGAGTCTTCTTTCCAACCTTGTAAGAGGGAATTGTCCCCATAGGTAATTGTAAATGATTTAAATTTCCTTAATTGCGGGGCTACGCACGCACGAGGTGACGAGAGTCCGTGCGTAGCTACTACTATGTTATGTCGGGTAGTTTTTAGGGCACACAAGCATGCTCTTTTGTGCTTTGCATGTATTCCTGCTTGTATAAGAGTTGCTTATTATCCTTGAATTGGCATGAGAATATTAGTAAGTTATGTTCAAAAAACTTCATTTGTTTGAGTTCTTGACTCCAAGTATAATCTCTGTTAAAGTACTAAATTCCTGATAAATTCTGTGTATGTATACGAGCACCCGCGTCGCATGTATGATTTGTGAGCGGGGTATCCTATCATTATGTCAACCGCATCGTATGTTCGATTCGCGAGCGGGTTAATAGATGCATCTATGGTTCGAGCCGTTCGACCCTCGGCAGTGCACATTTATTTTTGCGTCGCTTCGGCCGTACGCTTCGGCATACTATGTGCTATGTATTTGACTGAGAGTTTTGTATTATTAAATAAATTGCTTCATATGGAAGGGGAACTTGGGACTTTTGTGATAATTGCTATTTGACTCATGAGAATAAATTGCAGTTTTATATAATTGATACTTCATGCCTTAGTGATTTCCATGGCTACTATTCATGTCTAGATTTATTTAATCATGTTATTTGTTATCGACCCTAGTAAGTGTCACGTCTACCTCTCGTCACTACTTCTTCGATTTTATACGGGATACTCACTGGGTACATATTTGTTTATATGTACTCATGCTACGCTTCTGTACTTAATTGTACAGGTTCTGAGGCAGGTGCATCTGGTTATCAGACCGGAGCACGATCTTGAGAGCATATACCATACTCGACTTCTCCGGTGAGCTGTTTCCCCTTGGCGATCTCACAACAGCACCTTGGAGTTGTCTTTTGATTTTCTGTCTATTCTCTTCAGACAACAGTACCGTTATTTTGGTCTGGTATTGTATATTCTACTAGTCGCCTGTAGACTTGTGACACTAGGTTCTGGAACACATAGTAGACTTTATGGTATTTTTGGCTAAACTGTAAATGTTGGCTCATGATTTTGGATTACCTTGATTTAAGTTGCCTTGCTTACCCATTTTAATATAACGATTTATAACTTAAAACGTGGCAAGCATTTAAATATCTTAGCAAATAAGGTAACCTCGTTAGTAAACAAGTGTTGGATTGCCTGACTCCGGTGTTGGGCGCCATCACGACCTGAGTTAGAAGTTTGGGTCATGACATTTTTTTTCTAAACTTTTTAAATCAAACATGATGCAGCTTTTTTTAGATTATTTCCTAACACTTCAAACTCAATATGCTTAAGTTTTCAAAATTTCATACTTATCTGCTGAATTTTTGTCATGCAGTTTTGTAGTGCGTTTTTAAAAAAAAAACATACTTATGCATGCTGAAGTTTATTATTTCACATATGTTCTTTTTTTCTTGTTCTATTGCAGCATATTGAAGTGGGCATATATTTCTTGCGGAAAAAATATTGCTATCACCTTCCAAATTATCCAAAAGCAAGATGTGCGATAACATATTTACTTTTTGATCAGTATATGACTAAGCTAGGTACTGTTCATCCTACAAATGATGATAAGAAAAAAATTTAAAAAATGAGGGACAAGGAAAAAAGCAAATTAAAGAGAAAGAGGACATCCAAAAAACAGGATGAAGAGGCTTCTAAAGAAGAAGAAAACCAAGTGGTGTTTCAGGAACTTACAGAGTTTACTTGGATTGATGATGAATCAACTGGTGAATGGGTGACCAAATACGTAAGAGACACTAACCTCTCATGTGGTATCTCATGGGCATGTGCTGAAAAAATATTTTTTCCATTTCGACTTCAGCCAACAAGGAAGCAGACATCAACGCACAACATATAAAGTGCGTTTAAACATGTCGAAATTTATGCTCGGTTGATCCCACACTGTCTCAAATGCTTGGACTTTGCGTCACACAATAAAACTTGGGCAGAAAATTGTGTGGATAAATATCAAATTATGTGGATGAAGGCACCCCTACAGGTTAACAAGTACATGTTTGGCATATCTTTTAACGATGCATCTTATGTTTATTATTTTTTCTTCCTGTGTTAACTATTCTTCAATTCTTTGTTTCATGTGTTTTTTGTAGTGTTGATTGTGGTATATATAATCTTACGTTCATGGACATGCCGTTGAAGAGAGAAGATGTCATGCATTTCAATGAAAGTCAGGCACTGACATTCAGGAGAGAATTGATTGCAAATCTGTGGGCTCATGCAATATGGAAAAAGGAAAGCAGTTATGATACTCTAGAAGAGAGATTAGGAGATGACTATGGAGAATATGAAGATACTGTGTGTGAATGTTTTTAATAGAGTATAAATTGTAAATGAAAAACAAATTACCCACACTGTTTTAAAGTATATAAAGTGAAAACTAATACGTTTTGTCTCTTTTATCATGAATGTTTAGTATGTTTTTGATGAAATTCAACATGCTAAACTTCAGCATGAAGTAAACTAATGAATCCAGGAAAAAACTTCAGTTTGTCTTGTATACAGGAGAAACCTTCAGCATATAGAGAGCTGAAGTTTTTACAAATGAACTAATTAACTTCAGCTTCTTGTGCTGAAGTTTTTGAAAAAGCTCATGACAAAACTATAGAATTCAGGACAAAACTTCAGCATATGAGGTGCTGATGATTTTACAAATGAACTAATTGACTTCAACATCTTGTGCTGAAGCTTTTTCATAAAGCTTTATTTTTTTACCTTGATACTTATATTTTCTACATTTACTAGTTTCACCTAGCACCTACTTATCTTGTAACATTCAATTTCTCTGAACGTAAAGCATTAAACAGACCTGAAAAATTACTTTTATATTTATAGATATTAAATTGATTAGGTGCACTCTTTGGCTATATAAACAATCTCTTCACTTGAAAATTTCATAGTCATCCACAGACTCATATCATATTTCTTTAAATATATTCAAATATAAACAATAAAGTGTTGACAAAGACATGTTTATTGGGTGTAGCAGGGAATTCGTGGGGAAGCAAAGATAATGAAGGAGACGTCCAGAAATTTCATGTGTGAAGGAGACTGGCCACAAATTGTGGTGCATGACAAACTCGAGTTCTAGGATATTTGTGATGCACCACAAACTGTGGCTAGTCTCCTTCACACATGAAGTTTCTGGACGTCTCCTTCATTATCTTTGCTTTCCACGAATTCCTAGACGCACGCCATTTAAGCATATCTTTGCCAACATTTTCTTGTTTTCTCTTATGAAAGAAGACGTCATTTGCTAAAAAAATCTTTGTGATCATGGAAAGTGGAACAAGATAGAAATTATGAAAGTCCTGAAGGGCAAGTAGGACATGACTATGGAGAATATAAAGAGACTTTGTGTGAATTTCTTTGAATAGAGAATAATTTGTAAATGAAATACTTTTTTTTTGAAAGACGTAAGTGAAAACGAAATTTGGATTTTGTGAATATACATTAATTTTGTGAATTATGTATTCTCTGTCTTTTAAATTTTTCTATTACGACTAAACTATCGAATCCAGAGATAAAAACTTCAGCACACTGGGAGCTGAAGTGTTTGCAAATGAACTAATTTACTTCAACCTAAGATGCTGAAGTTTTTCATAAAGCACTTGACGACTAACTATCGAATCTAGGGATAAAAACATCAGCACACTGGGAGCTGAAGTGTTTGCAAATGAACTAATTTACTTCAGCCTATGATGCTGAAGTTTTTCATAAAGCACTTGACGACTAAACTATCGAATCTAGGGATAACAACTTTAGCACACCGGTAGATGAAGTGTTAGCAAATGAACTAATTTACTTCAGCCTAAGATGCTGAAGTTTTTCATAAAGCACTTGACGACTAAACTATCGAATCCAGGGATAAAAAATTCAGCACACTGGGAGTTGAAGTGTTTGCAAATGAACTAATTTATTTCAGCCTACGATGCTGAAGTTTTTCATAAAGCACTTGACGACTAAACTTCAGCATATTTTTTTAAATTGATACTTATCGTTTTCGCATTTACTAGCTACTTTTTGTCTTTTATCACCTACTTATCTTACATTTACATTTATTATCTGAAAATTTATGAGGCTGAAGTAACATTAACCATTTACTTGTTTTACCACCTACTTATCTTGTCACATTGTATTTGTCTGAACGTAAAACAGTAAAACAGATCTCAAAAGCTACTTTTACATTTATTGATAATAAATTGATTAGGTGCACTCTTTGGCTATATTTACAATCTCTTCACTTGAAAATTTCATAGTCATGAATTCCAATTTGTATTCTTATGCACAAGTGGGATCAAATAAAGGCTGATTCGGAAAGAGTAAGACCAAAGTTTATTGTGGATGAGTCATTCCAGCACAGGCTTAACCTTGAATGTAGTTGTGAAGGTTATGCAAGCTCATTTGACAAGGTTGTCCAGCAGAAGAAAAGAATGTGTCATGTCTACAATTTTCTAGTCATGGAGATATTCATTCCCCTGGGGGATCTTCGAACCTTAGATGACTCTCCATCAGTAGCACCTATTCCTCTTCATTCCCCTATGTGTCATGTCTATAATATTCTAGTCATGGAGACGTTCATTCCCCTGGGATATCCTCGAACCTTAGATGACTCTCCATCAGTAGCACCTATTCATTTTCATTCCCCTTATCCGCCTACCATGTAGCCTTCTATAAACTGGGTTTGTTGTTGTTGTTGTTGTTGTTGCTGTTGTAGATTGTAATTGGTAGTGAAAATAAAATTAATTGTGTGAATAATGTGATCTCTGTCTTTAAATTTTTCTTCTATTTGCATTATCAAATACGTTTGTCTTAGGTTAAAATTCGTAACAATATGCTGAAGTCTTTTCAAATGAACTAATTGACTATATAATCCCGGGACAAAAAGTGCAGCATAGGTAGTACTGAACTTTTTAAGAATTAACTTATTAAACTATCGAATCTAGGGATAACAACTTCAGCACACCGGTAGCTGAAGTATTTAAAAATGAACTAATTTACTTCAGCATCTTGTGCTGAAGTTTTTCATAAAGATCATGACGACTAAACTATAGAATACAGTTCAACACATAGGGTGCTGAAGTGTTCACAAATGAACTAATTTACTTCAGCATAAGATGCTGAAGTTTTTCATAAAGCTCATGACGATTAAACTTCAGCATATTTTTTTAAATTGATACTTATGTTTTTCGCATTTACTAGCTACTTTTTTTACCACCCACTTGTTTTACCACCTATTTATCTTTCACATTGAATTTCTCTGAACGTAAAACAGTAAAACAGACCTGAAAAGTTACTTTTACATTTATAGATAATAAATTTTTTGGATAGGTGCACTCTTTGGCTATATTAATAATCTCTTCACTTGAAAATTTCATAGTTATCCATATACTTCTATCATACTTCTTTAAATTTATATTCATCCTTAGTCTTTTATCTTTTTTAGAAGAAAGAAGGTCTGGTGCAAGCGAAAGTAGGAAGCCTTCAATGGAATAAATTATGCAGAAGTGGGATAGTTTGAAGTCTGATTGGAACAATAACGTACCAATGTGTAACCTTATGCAAAAGTGGGATCAAATAAAGGCTGATTGGGAAAGAATCAGGCCAAAGTTTATTGCCGATGAATCATTCCAGCACATGATTTACCTTGAACGTAGTTTTCAAGGTTATCCAAGCTCATTTGACAAGGTTGTCAACCAGTTTGATTGTTTTAAATTTCCCATCTGGGACGACTATGCCAAGCTGCAAAACGACTTGAAGAGTCTTCTTTCTCTTATGGACAGAGTAATAGTTGAACAAAGTGAGTTGCGTCGTGAGTTCAACAAGTTGAAGACTGATCTCATTGGATTTTGTGGTCTTTTGCCCGAGTATCCTATAGTTATCTCCGATTCTGATGATGACGAGATATATCGAGAAATTGATGAGTACTGTTTTGATAGTGGCGATGATGCTTAGTTTTTGTAATCCTTTTTTTATGTGTTTTATATTGTGCTTTTTTGTTAATGTTTTTTGTGATTCTGCTTTTTGTTTTGTCAATGTGTATGATGGCCTTGTGTTTTCTTAATGTTTTGTGTTGTTTATATAAATGAAACTTGAACATTTTATGCTTAAGTTTTGTTTGTGTGTGTGTGTTAAGGATATGTATTTCACATACATTTTTTTCTTGCTGAAGCCATTGCGTACTTTTTTAAAATGCAACCAAACCTGTAAGCCTGCGCAACAAAAAATGAGTGGTTTGTAATTCAACAATATATAAAAAAGGGCAAGCATTTTTTTTATTTGTACGAAAACAATCACATTTGAAATATATCATACAAAAAAGAAAGTCTAAATTCAGACAAAGAATTATTGAACGTTGGAGTATTTCTCAGCGTGTTTCTTGGAATATGGATGAGGTTATGGAGAAGATAAACAAATTGTTCAGTTATTCCCAATATGTTTACATCGACTGCATTTGGTAGACTTCCATGGTACTGATTCAGTCGCTGGCATATGCCTCTTCTTTTGTCTTCTTCCTTGTAAAATCTCCACATCGGGAGGTTTTGTGATCTCAGATTCTACATTTGGTGGAATATCCCATGATTTTTGATCTCCCACAATATTCAAATGTCCTTCATATGTTTTGAACCATGTTTCCTTTGAATACCATTTTGAGCAGTAATCAGCTCTTTGCAAATATCTCTTATTAATAGCAGCAATTGCATATGGACAGGGCAATTCATCAAGTTGGAATTCCAAGCAGTCACAAGTTCTCTTTTTTTAAGTCCACAATGAATTCGATTCCTTCACTATTTATTGTCACGACCCGAAATCCCACCCTTCAGGCCGTGACTGCGTCTAACGTTGAACCCGCTAGACAAGCCAACGTATCCAGGTAGTTCTAACAAATTCAACCCAAGTTAATAGTAGTAAAGTTAATACCTTTCAAAACTGAACAGAATAACAAAACACCTTAAAATCCTTAACAACGAAAATGTAATAGAAATTCAAAAATGCAAAGTGAAATAATAAAATACATATCGTCGCATAAGCCCAAAACCGGGGTGTCACAACTCTCGAGCTATCTAAACAGAGTGCTAAATACAGAGTCTGAAAAGAAATACATAATTGTCTTTGGAGCTACAGAAAAAATAAGACAATAGGAGAACTAATGAACAAGAGACTCCAAGGTCCACGAACGCCAGCGGTATACCTTGAAACTCGGTGTGGACTGAAGGTGACTACCTCAGAGCGGTCCACTGGGTCCGGAAGCGGGATCTGCACAACATTGAGAAGTGTAGTGTAGTATCAGTACAACCGACCCCATGTACTGAGTAAGTGCCGAGCCTAACCTCAGCCTAAGTAGTGATGAGGCTAGACTTGACAATAGCGATAACCTTTCCTATTCTACCGCAGGTAACCGGGATAATACAAAGCAGAGATAAACAGACAAGTAAAGGATACGGGAGCAGTAAAGGGGAACAAGTGAAATGAAGCAGTTCAATTGACATATAGAAGTAAACAAGGGAGGCAATTTAACACAATAGCTTACGAAACAAGTATAAATAACAGAAATGTAAATAATGGCACGGCATCACCCTTCGTGCTTTTACACTCTTCCTCATAATGCGATGTATAATGTGAAATAGTATAAATCATGGCACGTCATCACCCTTCGTGCTTTTACTCTATTCCTCATAATGCAGTGTACAATGTAATGCAATATAAATCATGGCACGACATCACCCTTCGTGCTTTTACTCTATTCCTCATAATGCAGTGTACAATGTAATGCAATATAAATCATGGCACGACATTAACCTTCGTGCTTATACTAAATGTAAATCATGGCACGACATCATGATATTTGATTACATTGCATAGTGAGGAAGAGTGTAAAGCACGAAGGGTGATGTCGTGC
>MDKH01215657.1:0-11256 GCA_005239495.1 Nicotiana undulata | reverse complement strand
TGATAGTCTTCTTTGAAAACCTAGTAGATAGGTTGAGGTTATGTTTATGGGTTTTATATGGTCGTTTTGTGCTGAATAATGAAGAGAAAGCCGACCTAAGGTTTATATATATCAAGTTTGGAAAAGTCAAAGAGGTGCTAGGTTGGCACCCTAGGATTGGTCCATCTTCCGATGCTTATATCTTTTCATACCGATGCCGTATGAACGATCGGTTAAGAGCGTTGGAAACTACATTCCAAGACCTTCAATTTGGTATATTATATGTCTCAATAAGACCTAAATATAGTACATGAAATGTATTGCTCAAAAAGCTCTAGTGATCCACCTACTTGTCACTTATGATGTCTGCGCAGTCTCATGAAATTGCAAATATCGCCTTACTCCTATGTTGTATTGATGAACGGTTTAATGCGTTGGAAACTAGACTCATAAATCTTCAGTGTGGTAGGTATATCATCCCTTAATTCCAACTATATCGGGAGAAAATCTCAGTTACATTTGACCTAATGTTAAGCACATTATGAGTGTAACTTGTGAAGACCTTTGCCAACTTTTGTTCCACCACTTGCTTGACTTCAAAACGTAAAACAGAAATATCATACGATAAAAATTAACTCATAGCATAACCTACATATCATGTAATGAACCATAGTCTCACCCTAAAGTACATGTTATAACATTCCAAACTCGTCGACTTTCGACGAAACTTATTTTCTTCAATTGGTTTAGCTTCTATGCTTTCCAACCCTATTGGTACTCGTTATTCATGATCTTAAATATTTGCAACCTCCAATGTAACATGATTAACTTACTTTATATTCCATCAAATAGAATCTTATTTCTGAGGTTACATCAATTGACTTACGACGTACTCTCACGTACGAAAACATGGGGTGTAACAAGTAGCTCAGGTTGGGGGACAAGTACCAGAAGCACCCGTTGTTACCCTCGGACTTCAGGAGACCTTAGCACAATTTTTAAACATGTTTGGTACATTAACTCAAGCGAGATTGATCTTCGGTTCACCAAATATTTCACAAATCGGGGGAGGAGTTCAAACTCCTACCGCCCCTGCTCCAGAACAACATGTTCTCATTGGTCAGTTCCAGGTATAGTACCAGTACAACCTATTATTGCGGTTTAGCCTGAGGTCAGGCTAGAGGCATAAGAAGAAAAGCAAAAGAGACTTGAGTGATTTAAGAGGTATAGTCCACCCACCTTCGGTGGCATAATTATCGAGGACGCCTAGGGATTTCTAGAAAAGTGTCACCATAATCTCCGCACCACGGGTATTGAGGAAGTGAGTGTAGTTGCCTTTACTACATTTCAGCTATCAAGAGCAGCGTATCAATGGCGGCAAGCGTATGAAGAGGGTAGACCATCCGATGCAATACCACCAACATGGGCTCAATTTTTAGAGATGTCTTTGAAAGAGTTTGTTCCGCAGACTCTCCGGGATGCGCGGCGAACAAAGTTTGAACAGTTGCTTTAGGACACCATGACGGTGTCAGAATATGCTATCAGGTTCAGTGGGTTAGCTTGTCACGCACCTATCTTGGTTCCTACAGTTAGAGAGAGCGCCTGCATATTTATTGAAGGGCTCGATAATGATTTTAAAAGCATGGCTTGAGAGCTACAGACCGACATTCCATTTAAGCAAGTAGTAGAAATTGCAAGAATGTTAGAACATGTTCGAAGTGAGCAAAAGGGGTCTAAGGAGTCCAAAAGGTGTCGAAGCTCTGGAAGGTTCTGTGGATTCTACTCTACAGCTATGACTTATCATGGTGGAGGCTCGGGCAATTAGCCAAGCCATTCCACAGTTCAGAGTACTCGTAGTTCTCATGTTAATACTTTTAGTGCACCACTTGCACGAGGTTCTTATTGTGGTTATTCTAGTTATCCGGCATAGACTCAGTATGAGCAGTCGCGACCTCAAAGGGGTTGTTATGAGTGTGGTGATACCAGGCACATCATGCAAGATTATCCCAGACGTAGGAGAGGCAAATTTCATCAAAAACCTCAGGCTACATGCCTTATTCTAGTTCATACTCCACGTGCACAACCAGTTAGGGGTGGAGGACAGACGGGTAGAGGGCTTTCAAGAGGGGAAGTCCGACCCGTTGATATAATTACTATGAATTGGCTGAGGGCAATACACTAGATGGTGTTGTTACAAGTATGATTTAATTTATAATAGAGGAACACTATCCTTATATTGATTCTGATTATCGAGGTGAAAACTCCTTTTATGATACCTATATGGTGAGTTGGGAATTTGTACTCCACCCCCGTATTTATCCATATTGGGAGATTTGATGGTGTTAGCCTGTAACGACCTGTGATGACCAAAAGGTCATCTTATGTAAATTTAATTATGACTGTATTCTAAGGCCCCGAAATCCTCTGTCAATCTCACCTCGATGTGCGTGCGCAGCCCGGGCGCGTAGCCGGGAAGCCTTTATGTGAAAACTTGATAAAGAGTTGAATTTATGTTAATTAATTGAATAAAGTTGACTTTGGTCAACATCTTTGGTAAACGGACCCGGATCCGTGATCTAACGGTCCCGGAAGGTCCGTAGAAAAATATGGGACTTGGGCGTGTGCCCGGAATCGAATTCCGAGGACCCAAATCCGAGAAATGAATTTTTAAAGAATATTATTTTCTGAAAATAATAAAGGCTTATGAAAATGAACCTTGATGTGAAACTTGTGCTGTCGGGCCCGTATTATGGGTCCGGAGCCCAGAATAGGTTCAATATGTGTTATTTAAGTTATCTGTGAAATTTGGTAGAAACAGACTTGATTTGGCGGGTTTCGGATCAAAATGGAAAATTTAGAGTTAGTGAAGTTTTGAGGATTTTCATAGAACTTGAAATTTGGTTTGGAATGTGATTTTATGCTACCGAGGTCCGAATGCAATTCCAACACCTGGAATAGTTCTGTTATGTCATTTATGACCTGTCTGCAAAATTTGAAGTCATTCCGAGTAGTATAGACTCGTTCGACGCATTGAAGTGAATTCTAGAATTTCTTAAGTTGTTTTAATTTGGTTTTGGGGTTGATGTTTGAGCTTTGTTGTTGTTTTTCATGTTCCGGAAGTTCGAGCGAGTCCGTATCATGAATACAGACTTGTTGGTGTCTTTGAACGGGGTCCCGTGGGGCTCGGGTGAGTTTCGAACCCCTCGGAGTTAATTCCAAAACACCAGAATTTTTTGTCTGGTTTTCTTCAGTGCGTTTGCAGGCAATCAGCTGTGATCGCACAAGAGGTTGGACCTGGGGTGGGCGAATGACTTGTGCGATCACACAGGACTATCCGCGATCGCACAGGGTATGCTTTGACTGGGCCCTTTTTGTTCTCTGTGATCGCAGCCCTCACCTCCGCGATCGCACAAAGCTGCCTACCTCCCCCCCCTGCCTGCTACTCTCTGCGATCGCCAGCCTTAAGCTGCGATCACACTATGCTTCTTGAGGGCCCTGGGCAATTGCCCTGTACGAACGCACTGGCCTAGCTGCGATCGCATAGTATGAGCAGCTGGGCCGTGTATTTTAATACGGAACCCAGCCCATTTTTCCTCCATTTTCATCTTCCTCCTCGAGGTTTGAGAGCATTTCAAGAGGGTGTTCCACCATTGTCATCAAGGTGAGTTAATTCCTTAGTTTTCATGATTTTAACATCAATTCCTAATGAAATTCCCTTCTAATTATTCTAAAAATTCATAGATTTTGATATAAATTTAGGGATTTTGGGAAATTATGAATTACTCACTTTTGCCATGAATTCTAGCAAGGACTTGCATAATTATGATCCTTAGACTCCAGGTAATTGATTCCTTCAAGAATTTTCAAAATCCGAACGTGTGGGCCCGGGGTCGAAAATGCAAAAACCTTCAAGAATGCTTAATTTTAGGATTTCTTGTTAATTCTCCTTCTTGGAACTGAAATTAAATCAATTATACCATGTTTGGCTAGTTGTGAGCCGTCGAGAGTAGATTTCGGAGATTCGGGCGCATCCTTGATCTGAGGGGTGATATCGTCACGAGGTGAGTCTCCTTTCTAACCTTGTAAGAGGGAACTGTCCCCATAGGTATTCTATGTGTTGTATGTATTTGTTTTGGGGGCTACGTGCGTACCACGTGACGAGAGTCCGTACGTAGCGACTACATGTGTTATGTCCGGTAGTTTAGGACCACAACATGCCTTGTATTCTGCCTTGAAATGACTTCTATGTTATAAGTTCTTGCTTGATATATCATGCTTATCCCTGACTATTTCATTGATTAAATATTTGGAAAGATTTGATAAGTGAAGTAGACTTGATGTTTTGTGTGCGCATGTTGTCGCTTTGCCATTTACATCCTGTGAGCGATATGCAAATCTTCCTTCACTCTTAGGGGAGCGGGCTGTACGCCACGGCGGATTTTATAGTGCACTCTTGGTGCGGGCCGGTCGATCCCCGGTAGTGCACCGGGATTTAGTTAAGAATGCACTCTTGGTACGGGCCAGTCGATCCCCGACAGTGCATGGACGAAGTTACACTATGATATGATTACATTGATAAATGCACTCTTGGTAGGGGCCGATCGATACCTGACAGTGCGTAGGCAGGATTATTGTTAAGCATGCACTCTTGGTATGGGCCGGTCGATCCCCGGTAGTGCATAACTATTCTTCACTATGATATGATATGATTACATTGATAGACGCACTCTTGGTACGGGCCGGTCGATCCCCGACAGTGCGTAGGCATGATTATTGGTAGGCATGCACTCTTGGTACGTGCCGGTCGATCCCCGGCGGTGCATATCTATTCTTCCTTATGACTCCAGCCTGTTGTCTTATCCTTGTGTGTGCATGATTATTTGGTGTTGTTTCCTGATTTATGATATAAGGTAGTACTGGGAAGAAGAGAAAGTGGAAATTGTCATTTGCTTTCAGTACTTACCTGAAAACCTTGTGTTTACTTCATTGTGATATATTGCTTACATGTCTACTGTTTTCCTAATATTCTGCTTTATGTTAACTGTTGGACCTTAGTGAGTATCGAGTCGACCTCTCGTCACTACTTCTTCGAGATTAGACGGGATACTCACTGGGTACATATTCATTTATGTACTCATGTTGCACTTTCTTTTCTTTTCTGTACTTGACTGTACAGGTCCGGAGGCTGGTACGTCTGATTATCAGGCCGGTGCTAGATATGATAGTGTGGTCATACTTCACAGTGAGTTGCTTTCCCGTTGACTTCCTAGTAGCACCCTGGAGTTTCTTTTGTTATATTCTCTGTGTATTTCATTCAGACTGAGGCTCAGTGTATATTGTAGTTATTGTATATTCAGTAGTTGCTCGTGACACTCGTGACACTAGTTCCTGGCACACACGCAGTTTGTATATGTGCTTCGGTTTGGCCCTGTGCCTTCATATTTTTATGATGTTTATGTCGTATCATGCTAGCATTATGTTAGTTGTTTAAAATTGGTAATTTTCGACATGTTTAGATCAGACGGGCAAGGGGATATCATCTAGTGTTTTCTGTATTGGCTTACCTAACCCCGTTGTTGGGCGCCATCGTGACCTGAATTAGGATTTGGGTCGTGACAACGTGGTATCAGAGCTTTAGGTTCACGTAGTCTCACGAGTCACGGGAAAACCCAGTAGAGTCTTGCGGATCTGTACGAAGACGTCTGTACTTATCTTCACGAGGCTTAGGGTGTTAAAAAACTCCTCCTCGTTCAGATCCTATCGTGCAATCTATGATGTACCCAAATTGATCTTCTATTCTCTCAAAGATGGTGAGGACGCGTGCTTCTCATGTTCCTGATCCAGGGGAGGCCGCTACCCCCGCCGCTCGAGGCCGTGGTAGGGGCAGGGGTAGGGCTCCTGTTCGAGGTAGGGGACGAGGGCGTCCCAGAGCTGTACCAGTTGCACCGCTTGAGGATCCTATTATCGAGGAGCAGGATGAGTTGCCTCCAATTGCTCCTACGGCAGCGGATTTTATGACGGCTCCAGGCTTCCAGGAGGTCATGGGCTGCATGTTGAGATTTATGGACACTATGTCCCAGGAAGGCATACTTCCAGCAGACCCTGCTACTTCCCAGGCGGGAGGGGGAGTTCAGACCCCTACCGCTCAGGCCACCGGACAGGCAGCAACACATCACACTCCGGGTACACCGCCCGTGGGTGGAGTTCAGCCTATCGTAGTACAGCCAGATCCCAGGCCAGTCGCAGAGGGTGACCAACAGAAGATGCTTGATAGATGGACCCGACTTCGCCCTCCAGTCTTCGGGGATGAGATGGGTGAGTATGCCCAGGATTTCATCGACAGGTGCAAGGACAGACTGCACAATATGAGGATACTAGAGTCACATGGGGTGGACTTCACCACCTTTCACCTTGAGGGTAGAGCTCGCCGCTGGTGGCAGTCATATGTTCTTAGCAGGTCAGTGGATTCTCCTTCTGTCACTTGGAGTCAGTTCACTCACCTATTCTTCGACAGATACATTCCACCGTCCGAGAGAGAGGAGCTTCGCGGTCAGTTTGAGAGGTTAGAGTTAGGGGCAGAGGTCAGTTCGGAGGCGGCCAGTTCAGTAGGCCTTCATATTCAGCACCTCCACTACCTCCCAGGGGTATTTCAGCGAGGCCTCATTTTAGTGCCATGCCAGAGCGCTCTTACCATCCACCAGCCATCCAGGGTGTACCCAGCGGTTACTCCAGCCGTCAGAGATCCTTCGGTTCGTATTTCAGTGTCTTGTCAGATTATTTTTACCGCCCTCCAGCTATTCAGAGTTCTTCTTCTTCGGGACAACAGTCTAAGGCATCTAGAGGTTGTTTCGAGTGTGGGGCACTAGACCATATGATCAGGCAGTGTCCCAGGTATTGGGGCAAGGCCGTGCAGTAGAGTCACCGGCCTATGATTTCAGCACCAGCAGTTCGACCACCTAGGGGTGGGGGTCAGGTTGGCAGGGGGCCGTCCTAGAGGGGGAGGCCAGTCAAGAGGGGGGTCATTCAGCTCCAGCTCGCCCTGGGGGAGCTCAGTCTTCAGGTTCTGCAGCCAGATTCTATGCTATTCCGGCCAAATCAAACGCCGTGATTACATGTATTATTTCAGTTTGTGGTAGGGAGGCTTCAGTGTTATTTGATCCAGGGTCTACGTATTCATATATCTCAGCATTGTTTGCTTATTTTCTGGATGTTCCTCGTGAGACCTTGGGTTCTTCTTTTGTATGTGTCCACTCTAGTGGGTGATTCTGTGGTGGTAGATCAGGTCTACCGATCTTGTGTGATTACCTTCTGTGGACTTGAGACTAGAGCCGACCTGTTATTGCTTGATATGGTTGATTTGGAGGTTATTTTGGGTATGGATTGGCTATCTCCCTATCATGCCGTGTTGGATTGCCATGCAAAGACAGTTACGTTAGCCATGCCTGAGTCGCCGAGGTTAGAATGGAGGGGTTTTTCAGTTAGTACATTCAGCCGGGTCATTTCCTATATGAAGGCTCGGCACATGGTTGGGAAGGGTTGCTTAGCTTATCTTGCTTTTGTGCGGGACACCACCGCCGAGTCTCCTACCATTGATTCAGTGCCTGTTGTTCGAGAATTTCCGGATGTGTTCCCTTCAGACCTTTCACGCATGCCTCCAGATCGAGATATAGACTTCTGTATTGATTTGGCTCCAGATACTCAGCCTATTTCCATTCCCCCTTATCGTATCGCTCCTAAGGAGCTAAAGGAGTTGAAAGATCAGCTTGAGGAGTTGTTGGCCAAAGGGTTCATCAGGCCGAGTGTGTCGCCGTGGGGTGCTCCTGTCTTATTTGTGAAGAAGAAGGATGTGTCTATGCGAATGTGCATTGACTATCGTCAGCTAAATAAGGTGACCATCAAGAATAAGTATCCTCTGTCGGGCATTGATGATTTGTTTGACCAGTTGCAGGGTGCTCGTGTGTTTTCTAAGATTGATCTGAGATCGGGTTATCAACAGTTGAAGATTTGGGCTTCTGATGTTCCAAACACGGCATTTCGCACTAGATATGGCCATTATGAGTTTTTAGTGATGTCATTTGGCTTTACCAATGCCCCAGCAGCATTTATGGACTTGATGAATAGGGTGTTCATGCCGTTTATCGACTCCTTCGTTATTGTTTTCATTGACGATATACTGATCTACTCACGGAGCCTTGGTGAGCACGAGCAGCATTTGAGAGTCGTGCTTCAGACCTTGCGAGAGCAGAAACTATATGCTAAGTTCTCCAAGTGCGAGTTCTAGTTGGAGTCTGTGGCATTTTTGGGGCACGTGGTGTCCGGTGAGGGTATCAAGGTTGATCCATAAAAGATTGAGGCAGTTCAGAGTTGGACGCGTCCTACTTCAGCTTCAGAGATCAAGAGTTTTCTGGGTTTAGCAGGCTATTACCATCGATTCGTGGAGGGATTCTCCTCTATTGCAGCTCCACTGACTAGGTTAACTCAGAATAATGCCCCATTTCGATGGTCAGACGATTGTGAGGCGAGCTTTCAGAAGCTCAAGGCAGCATTGACTTCAGCACCAGTTCTATCATTGCCTTCCGAGTCAGGGATGTATACGGTATATTACGATGCTTCACGCGTCGGGTTGGGATGTGTGTTGATGCAGGATGGAAGGGTTATTGCTTATTCCTCAAGGCAGCTGAAGGTTCATGAGAAGAATTATCCTGTACACGACTTAGAGTTGGCGACGATTGTTCATGCTTTGAAGATTTGGCGGCACTACTTGTATGGTGTATCATGTGAGGTCTACACTGATCACCGCAGTTTGCAGTACTTGCTTAAGAAAAGGGACCTTAATTGGAGGCTGCGAAGGTGGCTTGAGTTGTTAAAGGACTATGATCTTACTATTTTGTACCACCCGGGCAAGGCGAATGTAGTAGTGGATGCTTTGAGCAGGAGAGCAGCAAGTATGGGTAGTTTGCCCTACATTACAGCTGAGGAGAGACCTTTAGCCCTGGACATTCAGTCCTTGGCCAATCTCTTGGTGAGATTTGACCTTTCAGAGCCTCGTCGAGTTCTAGTTCATGTGGTTGCTCAGTCTTCACTGTTGGGTGAGATTAAGGCTTGACAGTTTGATGATCCATGTCTGGCAGAGCTTCGGGATACGGTGGTCCAGGGTAAGGCAAGGAGGTTACCTTGGGCGAGGATGGTGTTTTGAGACTTCAGGGCCGATTGTGTGTTCCAGATATTGATGGCCTGAGGGAGAGGATTCTAGCAGAGGCGCACAATTCTCGGTATTCTATTCATCAAGGACCGACGAAGATGTATCGTGATTTGAAACAGCATTACTGGTGGAGGCGAATGAAGAAGGACATTGTTTAGTATGTGGCCAGGTGTCTTAATTATCAGCAGGTTAAGTACGAGCACCAGAAGCCATGGGGCTTGTTTCAGCAGATGCCCATTCCTCAGTGGAAATGGGAGCGCATCATCACGGACTTCGTGGTTGGGTTGCCTCGGACTTTGCGGAAGGTTGACGCGGTTTGGGTCATTGTGGATAGATTGAGCAAATCGGCGCATTTCATTCCTGTGGCTACTACTTATATGACAGAGAGGCTGGCTCAAATTTACATTCGAGAGATTGTCCGATTGCATGGTGTGCTGGCGTCTATTATATTGTATCGAGGTCATCAATTCACTTCGCACTTCTTGAGAGCTTTTCACAGCGAGATGGGTACTCAGATAGACCTCAGTTCAGCATTTCACCCTCAGACTGATGGCCAGTCAGAGCGTACAGTTCAGATTTTGGAGGATATGCTCAGGGCTTGTGTGATTGACTTTGGAGGTCAGTGGGACCAGTTCCTACCATTGGCGGAGTTAGCATACAATAATAGTTATCAGTCCAGCATCGAGATGGCTCCATTTGAGGCTTTATATGGTCGGCGATGTCGTTCTCCTATCGGGTGGTTTGAGTCTGGCGAGGCCAAGTTATATGGCACAGATTTGGTGAGAGATGCCTTGGAGAAGGTGAAGGTTATTCAGGAGAGGCTCCGCACAGCTCAGTCTAGACAGAAAATCTACGCAGATCAGCAGGCACGTGATATAGCATTTATGGAGGGAGATAAGGTTATGTTGAAGGTTTCTCCGATGAAGGGCGTCATGAGATTTGGAAAGGAGGGCAAGCTGAGTTCCAGGTTTATAGGCCCTTTCGAGGTGTTGAGGCGGATCAGAGAGGTTTCCTATGAGCTTGCTTTACCTCCAGCCTTATCAGGAGTCCATCCAGTTTTTCACGTATCCATGCTTTGGAGGTATCACGCCGACTTCTCGCATGTGGTTGATTACAACACCATTCATTTAGATGAGAAGTTGGGCTACGAGGAGGAGCCAGTTGCTATTATTGATAGGCAGGACCGCCAGTTGAGGTCCAAAAAAGTTTCTGCGGTTAAGGTCTAGTGGAGAGGCCAACCAGTCGATGAGGCGACCTGGGAGTCCGAGGAGGACATGCAGAGCAGGTATTAACAGCTATTCAACACTTCAGGTACGATGCTACGTCCGTTCGAGGACGAATGTCTGTTTTAGAGGGGGAGATTGTGATGACCCAAAAGGTCATCTTATGTAAATTTAATTACGACTGTGTTCCGAGGCCCGAAAATCCTCCGTCAATCTCACCTCGATGTGCGTGCGCAGCCCGGGCGCGTAGTTGGGAAGCCTTTATGTGGAAACTTGATAAAGAGTTGAATTTATGTTAATTAATTGAATAACATTGACTTTGGTCAACATCTTTGGTAAACAGACCCGGATCCGTGATCTGACGGTCCCGGAAGGTCCGTAGAAAAATATGGGACTTGGGTGTATGTCCGGAATCGAATTCCGAGGACCCAAGTCCGAGAAATGAATTTTTAAAGAAAATTATTTTCTGAAAATAATAAAGGCTTATGAGTATGAACCTTGATGTGAAACCTGTGCTGCCGGGCCCGTATTTTGGGTCCGGAGCCCGGAACAGGTTTCATATATGTTATTGAAGTTATGTGTGAAATTTGGTAAGAAACGGACTTGATTTGACGGGTTTCGGATCAAAATGGGAAATTTAGAGTTAGTGAAATTTTGAGGATTTTCATAGAACATAAAATTTGGTTTGGAATGTGATTTTATTCTACCGAGGTCCGAATGCAATTCAGAGACCGGGAATAGTTCCGTTATGTCATTTATGACTTGTCTGCAAAATTTGAAGTGATTCCAAGTAGTATAGACCCGTTCGGCGCATTGAAGTGAATTCTAGAATTTCTTAAGTTCTTAAGTTGA